>JBBPBX010070252.1:0-18642 GCA_038048925.1 Garcialebias charrua
AGACAATTGGTGATGTTGTGATGTGAAAAATAAGAACTATCCCAAGAGATACATTTATTACCTTTCCTTGGAAAATGTAATTATCTTTGATAACGTATTTACTATTGCACTTTTGACATGCTGTTTATACAGCTTACACTTTATTACGGTAGATGTAAAATGTGTGAAAATATTAGATGTATTACAAACAATATATTTTGCATGTGAATTCCATAATGACACACACAATATGGTTGTATATTGTGTTTGTTTTTGCAGACAAGGAGGTGGCTGCAACCATGCTGGGCAGCACGGTGGCACAACTGGTAGAGCTGCTGCCTCTCAGCGAGAAGGTTGCCGGTTCAAATCCCGGTCCGGGGCCTTTCTGGGTGGAGTTTGCATGTTCTCCCCGTGCATGCGTGGGTTTCCTCCGGGTACTCCGGTTTCCTCCCACAGACCAAAAAACATGCTTGTTAGGCTGATTGGTGACTCTAAATTGACCCTAGGTGTGAGTGTGAGAGTGGATGGTTGTTTGGTGTGAGTGAGACAGGTCCCTCTTGTAAATGAGTCCCCATGACTCAACGAGGCTAGCCTGTATAAATAAAGGTTGAATGAATGAATGAATGCTGGAAATACATTCTAAACCAACCTGCACCCAGTTGACTTGTACATGGAAGGGACCAGCCCAAAAACAAACTGCACCTGCTACTTGGATGAGCTGCAAGTTTTAAAGTGAGTTTAATCAGTGTTCCTGAAGAAATTTCATATTACGCTTATAACACAAATACCCAGAAAGGTGACTTTCAGTCAAACTTCACCAACAACTGGAATAATACAATATCACTTATTTTGTCTTATTCCAGTCAAAAAGCTATTCAACATTGTACAATTGTAGTTTATTGTATTGTGTTAATTATTGTTGTTTTCTAGTGGCACTAGATAAGAAATAAATGCAATCACATATGCACAGTTTTAAATGTTTTCTACAATTGTAAGATCTGGAATAGTTTTTGGACATTTTTTTAAAAACACTTCTACAGATTTGCTGATATGTGTTTGATATCAACCACATTTTTCATGTTGGTGTCATTTAAGGCAGACATCGGCGTCAAAGTTTTCCAGGAGAACGCTGAACAGCCTGCATTTTGACCCACGACATCCTGATGACCGGAATGAGCCCATCACTGCTGGTCTTCACAAGGACATTTTGAGTGCAGAGCCATTGTTGACCTATTGCAGGTGTAGTAGTAAACATTAAAAACCACTAACGCTTATCTGTATGTTTCTTTAATTCCTTTATTTGGTCTACATTTGAAAGCTTCATGTTTTTTTCTTTTGAGGTATGCTATGCCCCTGGCTGCAGTTCTCGATCCAGACTCTCCGGCAGATGACGCTGACGACCGCGGCGGCCCCTGTCCAGTCTCCACATCATCAGAGAGACCTGCCAGAAGTTCAAAAAGTCTTTAAATGTCTCACAAGCAGAATCAGATTTAATTGAGGCAGAAACACACACAGTCGTGCAGTGAAGAGAGGACGTAGCAACACAAAGGTATAAATTGATAACAGATATGAAAGAGAATGAAGACATTACCTTGCTCCGTTCAGGGTTGCGTGTCTCCACCAAGCATGGATTCCTGGCAGCCTCCACTGACCGGCTGGCCATCAACAGGTCTGGGACAGTCCGTCTGTTAGAGATAAAAAATCCAGCAAATTTTTGGGATGCGACAAACATGTACATAGAGCATCACACTGAACAGAAAACATGCTTATTACACTCAGATTCAATGCCAGCTGTACTCCTACGAAGTATCAGTGTAGAAACAGTGAAGACTTTTCTTTCATGCAGAAGCTGCTATCCAAAGCTGAAGGTTTTATCTGGAGAAAGTGTGAAGTTCCCCGTGATGTTTTTGCACAATGTCAAGATGATCACAACAGAAGCTTTTCTCATTTTACTGATTAAAATACAGCTGAAGTTTGCACGTTATCAAGATGTTTCTACCAGTTTTTTGGTTAACAAAATAAACTGCATTACTGAAATGGCTTCATTTTTATTTCAATTATTACATTCAATTATTGCACACATTCTGTATTTTGCATAGAAAATTAAATTAATGGCCAAAGTCTGAATGAAAAGAGGAAAACCGTTACCTTGCTTGAAAAAGAGTCACGTAAGCACAGGTGTGTATGATGTCCTCCAGAATCGGGTGCAGGTCCCATCCAGAAGATGGAAAGATTTTATTCGGCCAATCAGTCGCTCCACATGAACGCACACTTCAGCGCGATTTGTCTGGTCTGCTCCACCTGTAAATGTGATGAAGAACAGCTTCTGTCATTTTTGAAGACAAATATGAAGACCTCAAAACACAATAAACAAAACAGTCTTATGTATAGTTAAACTGTATGCTTATACACACAGAGCAATGAATGGTTAACTTCACTGTCACACACACACACACACACACACACACACACACACACACACACACACACACACACACACTCGTGCATGTGCGTGCATTAGTTTTGACCCATAACATGCAAAGGACGATGTATTACAAAAATGAAATGTCGAGGAATAGGCAGATACAGGGTTTTTATTAAAACTAGTGACAACTGCATCTTTTTTTCAGATGAATTATGATGAAATGCCTCTATGCAATGTATCATTTGCATGAACTTGTAATTTAAACCTAACATTATTTAGAGCATTTAATTTTTCAATAGCAACCTCAGTTTGAGCATATATGCCATAAGATTTTCTGAATTTCCTTTATGCTAGCAATGTGTATATTCCTTTCCAACTGAGAAATATTATTATACAATTAATACTTGAGATACATTACTGTAGTTATTTTTTTAACAACACTAATTCCATTTAATCATTTTTTTTCTCCCATTTCTTCTCATTTCACTCTATCGGTATAGACCCCTTTCACGGCTCGTCATCAACCCTGGAAAAATACCGGAAGTAGCCATCTTGGCGACATAGCTGTGTTAGCCTCAAAGCTATTGTAGTGGTGCGTCGCGTCTGGTCACACAAAATCAAAAAATGGTGAATTATTATCGTGTCCATGGCTGCCACAATCGGTCAGATTGAGAGAAAAAGCTTCTGTTTTACAGATTACCACTCGTGATCACAAATCAAGGTGAAGTAACTCAGCAGTTATCAGAGGAAAGTCGACGTCTGTGGCTGCCAGCCTAAACCAGAACTTGGATTGAAAAACACTGAGCAACATCCGAATTTGCTCTGCACACTTTGTGTCAGGTAATATATTTCTTACAGTAGATTATAGTGAATTAGGGCATTACACGAATCATAAGTTTATTGAGCACGAGGACAGAGCTTCAAAACACCACCTCCCTTTCTCTGTTCAAGACAGCCCTGAAAACACATCTCTTTAGACTAGCTTATCATTAACTTTACTAAATGTATTTTATATTATATAATCCTTATGTATTTTATATTTCAATTTGTCACTGATAATGTTTGAACTGAATTGGTTTGTTAAGTGTCCTTGGGTGTCCTGAAAGGCGCTTTTAAATAAAATGATTATTATTATTATTATTACAATCCTTTAACTGTGCTGCATAAAATGTACATGGAACGTTAAATTTTTTTGTTGAGTTATTTGTTTTTTACAAATAGCATAAACAACTCAACAACTGAAAGCTTAACAAAGCTTTCAGTTGTTGAGTTTATGCTGATTATTCAAAATTCATAAGAGCACATGACACTCATGACAAGAGCACTGTCATGAGTGTCATGTCACTGTCATGACATGACACTCATGACAAGAGCACTGTCATGATAAACTACACACCTAGCTCTCAAGTTGAAAAGCAAAAAATACGTACAAACACTAAATATGTAAGAAGCACATACAATAACCTAAATTAACTGTTCTTGTGTTGTTTGACAACTGACAATCCGGTGCTATGTTGTAAATCCTGTTTTGAAATTCATATGCATATGAACACACCAATTATTTACAACTTCATTTAAGTAATTTTTATTTTATTATGTTTTTTCTTTTCTTAGGCAGACGTGCTCCATTGTACAGCAAGGATGATCCAGACTGGGTGCCTTCACTGAAGACGTGTGCTGCAGAGTGCAGTTGGTGCTGATGGTGGATGACATCTGGCAGCTGAACGCTTCAACCGACGACAAAAAAGAACTAAAAAAAACATGGCAAATAGCACATGTTAGAATCCATGTTGAACGTGTCATAGGCTGTGTTAGACAAAAATACACAATCTTGAATGGCCCTCTTCTACCTATTGATTTTCAAACATGTAGAGATCCAGAAAAAGTTGCATTAATCGATATGATTGGCTTTGTGTGCTGTGCCTTGGTTAATCACCTTTGGTGGGTTATGAGTAGCTGCATGAATTGTAAAAAGAACAAGTGGATAGAAGAGTGATAGCTGATGTGAACCTTTTTTATTTTTATTTTACATTGTTCCACCTTTACTTTGAAGTTGTTTTTGCAAATATGGGGCAGACATGATTTTTCATTCACTGCACTCTTTATTTGAGCATGATGCTGGTGAAGATTCTCAGTCGTCCAGGACATGATAAAATCAAAAAAGGCGTTCAATACAGGATCAACTGGACTTTATTAGTAACAAATAAAGTCCAGTTGATCCTGTATTGAACGCCTTTTTTGATTTGAGCATGAATTACTATATCATTACTGTTTATGTATTGATTTGATGAATGTAATTTTGATTATGCTTTTTCTGTAATGGATATCACACAGACGTGAGCAAACAAGACAACTTACATATTACAACATATGTTTCACATAGTGGTGCTGATACTGTATAGCTCACGTCGATTTAGAAAACCTCTTTTAAACAGAATAAATGACATTATGTATCATTAACCATTTTGTTTGTGCACTTTTTGTATTGACTAGAAAATATTCTGCCAAACTCAAAGTAGTTGTAAGGTAAAAAAGGTCTATATAAAGACAACCATTCGTACTATTATCTTAAAAGATAATGTCTGCAGAATGCACCTCAAAGTTCTTACTGTAATTAGATTCATAGAGTAGCTGTTATTTATATAATTTGTGTTGAAACACTGTACAAGAGTTGAAAATTTTGAATAACACTTGTCAGCCATCATTGTACTTCACATGTTTATTTAAAAAATATGTTTTGAGGTAGTTCTGCACAGAGCTTCTATAAAATGAACTGAAACACACATTTACACATTTAGTCTGGATTAATAAGGAAAATCAAGGCATTGCTCTCTGGAACCGCTCAGATCTGGTTGATCCAGGGATCAAATGTAGCTTAAAAAACAGGGATCTAAGATCATTTTGACAAAATTTGCTTCAATCCTCAGACTGATGTGATGAGTCACATACATTTACAATAAGAATACATAGCTAGTGTGTGTTTAAAAACACACCCAAAATATATTTATATGCACACACACAAATTAAAAATTAAATATAAATCACCAAACACCAAATAATTCACATGTCTGTGTAGGGTAAGGTCTTCTCATCTTCTGACATGTTGGACAGCTGGTATGGGTCTTAGCTGCCAATTATCTGTATTTTATCCAAATGACGTTCCTTTGCTGCAGGCTGAAGCTGGTCCACATAGTCTCCTGCAGCTTCTGTCTTCTTCACAGAGGTTTGTTTTACAGAGAACATGGTCAAATCAGAAATAAAACCGGAGCTCCGACTTCAACTATTGTGTGTTTACAGCGCGAGTGTCTCCAACATGGCGGTGCTTCCGGTATTGCGCAATCCGTGAAAGGGGTCTATATGTTTGAAGACAGCTGATTGCTCTTTTTTTCTGTGACAGCATGTCACAGATGCTCCCAGCAAAACTGTGCTATTAATTTACAGAAACAGAGAAATGGCCGAAATGTTTTCAGATGCAGTGCTGTCAGACCTCAAATAATGTAAAAAATAAAAACATGTTTGTCTTGTGGAAACTACTACTGTATATTTTTTCAACGCAGAAAGAGTTCAAATGATAACAGGCTAACAGTGCAGTGGTCTGTTCATTTTTATAGAGCTGCATGTTTGATGAAATTTTACTCCCCTGTTATTTCTTCAGGGGGGTTGAAGGAAGAATCTCCTTGCATGTTGCAGGTTGAAACTTCAACACAGACCTACTAGAGAGGTCTAGTAGAACTAGCTAGCTGCTAGCTTAGCAACTGTCCAGTAGCATGTTGTTCTGCTGCGGGAGGTTGTTCTCTGTTTTGTCTGTTTCCCATATCCAAGATGTAATGTAGGAACGTAATCCACAGAGTTTTGCCATGCCAGATAAAAAATGCTGATTACACACTTTGCTGTTTTGTGTCGGGGGGAAGTCCTGCCGGCGAAGCGCTTGAAGCCACATCTTCCTTCTTTTAGTCGCTTTACTCGACTTTCCTAGAGGGACTTGGTAAAACGAACAAGTCTCACCTTCTTCTTTTACTCGTTTACTTTGCCTCGAACAATTATAAACACAATAAAAGTCATATTTCCCCACCGCAAACGTTGGCAGTAATGAAAACACTCCAGTAGTGTGGCTGCGTTACCCCCAGCTTCCGGAAAATTCTGGAAAAATGCGAGTGCGCATGCGCAATGACGTCAACTGGTAAAAGGTTTATTTAGAGTTACCAATCAGCCTACCATGCATGTTTTTGGACTGTGGGAGGAAACCGGAGCACCCGGAGAAAACCAACGCATGCACGGAGAGAACATGCAAACTCCACCCAGAAAGGCCCCCAGACTGGGACTTGAACCGGGGACCTGCTCGCTGAGAGGTAGCAGCTCTACCAGTTGTGCCACCGTGCTGTCCAATATAGGGTAAGAATAGGTCACAATCTACCTACTAGCATGTTCAACAGAACGTTATCAGCGTTGTTATCACTGTGAGTAGGCAGCGTGTTTCCGTAAACCCGAAAGTGTAGCGTTTTTGTTTTTTTCAGCTTATGTAACCGTTTTCCTCAACCTAACTTTAAACCTGACCCAGAGGACTAACCTTAAACCTAACCCCCTTACCCTTGTGCCTAAACCTAACCAAGACCCTAAACCAGGGGTGTCAAACATGCGGCCAGGGGGTTTTAGTCGGCCCGCGGATGAATCTGAATTATTAAAAAAAAGAAGAAACACCATTTTCTTAAAAATATGCAGTTCCTATGTTGTCCACTAGAGGCGCTGTGGTTTAGTCAGTTCCTATGTTGTCCTACTCAAAACGGCTGCCTCTAGGACCCAGGGGCGCTGTGTTTTAGTGATAGAGCTTTGGAGCACACGTCACTGTGTGGGGGAGTGTCGGGGCGTGTCAGGGCGTTCCGGTCTCGACCGCCATTTTTGTTGCCTTCAGAAAAAATAAAAGAAATTCAGGAGATTTCTTCCGTCACGGTTCTGAAAAGCAGCGCAAAATAAAGTGGACTATTGTAATAAGCTTCTTCCAGATGACAAAAAAAAACTACATGGAAAAAAATCGGTATAATTGGAAATGTTGCCCGTTTGAAATAAATAAATGGAGCAGAGACCTGGGGCCTCATGTATCAACCGTGCGTGCGCACAAAAACATTGCGCACGTCACTATCCACGCAAAACCCCGTATGTATCAAAACTGAACTGAACGTGAATATCTGCGCACCTCCACGCAAGCTCCCCTGCTGGCGTACGCACGTTTCTGTGGTTATTGTTCCTTTGGCGACACTTACAGGTGATTCAGAGAAACTGTGTCCATGATATGAAAATAATCATAAACCCCACCAAACACACATGATTAACGATTATTACATCCACATGGACGCAATTAGATGAGTGGATATAAAAGCATGCGCCAAATAATAGCAACAATATTGACAACAATGAGGTGTGGTTTGTTTAAATAAGAAGTTACCCAACTTATACTCACATGCTTACTTATGGTGCAGTGGTTAGCGTTCTTGCCTTTTGTCCCAAAGGTCATGAGATCGACTTCCGCATGGTACAACGTTTTTTTTTTTTTCATTCCAGATTTAAATACACATGAAAACTATTTACAAAACAAGAAATCGTCTGCTTCCTTTCATTTCATGTATTGTTTTATTTCTTGTTGTTTTATTTAAATAGTATTCCTGTGTTCTTTAAATCTGGAATGAATAAAAAAAATAAAAACGTTGTACCATGCGGGAGTCGATCTCATGACCTTTGGGACGAAAGGCGAGCACGCTAACCACTGCGCCATAAGTAGGCATGTGCGTATAGCTCGGTCAACTTCTCATTTAAAAGTGGACGGTTTGTTGTGCGCTGAACGTGCCAAATAAAACCTTTTTCCGTGCTTCTCTGCCTCACTCAGAAGTGTCTCCTGTTCACAGTCCGTGAAGTTCCTCTTTTTTCCACGTTTCGACATGTTTTTCAATGGAGCAGAGACGACATTCGCCGGTGCAGGGCATATTTAAATGAATTTGCATATTTATATGGAGGCGTGTCAAAGGCGGAGTCGGCCACTCTCTCATGTGCGCTGAATTCCACGGTGATTGTGATGTACAAAAGCAATGTGCGTGGATTCCGGTGTACGCACATTTTGATACATCTAGATTTTTTTGTGTGTACACACTTTTCTGGATTTGACCGTACGTCACTTTTCAGTAAGAAATCCACGCAAGTCTTTGTACATGAGGCCCCTGGAGTAATACTTACCTCCACTGACATTCCCAGTCATTTTTAGCAGACCTGGGGCCTCATGTATCAACCGTGCGTGCGCACAAAAACATTGCGCACGTCACTTTCCACGCAAAACCCCGTATGTATCAAAACTGAAATGAACGTGAATATCTGCGCATCCACGTACATTTCCACGCCAGCTCCCCTGCTTGCGTACGCACGTTTCTGTGGTTCTTGTTCCTTTGGCAACACTTACAGGTGCTTCTGAAAAACTGAAGCCCCACAGTCTGTGGTTGACTTTAAGAGCGGCTTGAAGACCTTTCTGTTCAACCGAGCATACTATACTCCTCATGATTCTACTTTTGATCTTAGTTGATACTGTTGTTGATTTTAAGTCAAAGTCAAAGTCAAAGTCAACTTTATTGTCAGATCTGCAATATGTACAGTGCAGGACATACACAGGACCGAAATTGCGTTTCTCTCAGTCCCTCGGTGCAACAGTAAACATCTAAACATTGAAACACTGAAACATATAATAATAGACATAAGCATAAAATAGTAAAACTAACACTGTCCTGAGTTTTTTGCATAGTGGTATAAGAGTATGAAAATTTACACCAACTCTAAAACTAAAACATTAAACATTTAATGAACATAATATTGTCCTGAGTTTTTGCATACTAGTATAAAAAAAGAGTATAAAAAGTATAACTAAAATAAACTAAAGGTTTCTAGCATTGACATTTGCAAAGTGGCAAAGCAGCGTATGAGTCAATGTACACAGTATATGTATGAGGTAGTAGTTGATGTTGTTGTAGAGGCAAAAAGTGGCATATGCAGTAAGGCACATTGGGCATCCCTAAATAAGACCGTTCAGAGCACACTGTATATGTACCAGCAGTGGTGTAGATATTAGAGTAGTGTAAATAAATGTAAACAGTAGTAATTACATGTAAGCAGTAGTAATAAAAGTAAACAGTATTAATAAATGTAAACAGAGAATGTAAACAGTATTATGATTATAGGCAGTGATGTAATACAGACATTAGTGCAAGTATGAGAAGTAGTGCAAACTGTATGAGCACATGACCGAGAGTTTAGTGAATAACCCGTTTGATGACACAGAGTCTAGTGTTAAAAACTTTGTGTTGAGTGATAATATGTGAGAAAGTTTTAGTGTTAAGGCAGTTCAAATGGGAACTATTAACTGTTTTATTATTTGTTTTATTGACATTAAATTCTGTTGCACTTTGTAGCACTTTGAGATTTTCATTAATGAAAGGTGCGTTATAAATTGAATTCATTATTATTATTATTATTATTATTATTATTATTATTATTATTATTATTATTATTATTATTATTATTATTACTATTAACTGTTCATGATGTGAAAATGATTAATATTCCCACCAAACACACGATTAACAAGTACATCCACATGGACGCGCAAAGTTGTGCAAAAAATAAATGTAACAGGAACGGATACATTCAGCCTTACTGGAGGATATAGATAGTGTAACACGCAGAGCATTTATTTATAAACAGATATAATTCTCTGATCTAGGATATGGCTTATCAGCCGTTTTCAGAAATAATCATTTTTCAGTTTGGCACTGCTGCGCACTGGCGCAACACAGGGGCCGCGCATCACGCGTGCACGTGCAGAAACTGGGGTTCCACAGGAGCTTAGAGGGAGCTGGCAGGTCGATCAGGGCTGTGCCAGTCCAGTCCACACAAAGCCGATTCATGTCCAATGGAATGGTCTCATCCATATGATCCCAAAGGCTGAGTTATGGTCGCGCTTTGAGCGCGCGTGCACCCTCGCCGGTGTTACACGGCAGTGGAGGTGTGTCATTATCTGTGTTTATTGTAGATGTCTCCAAAATGACACGTGAAAGTACACCATTTATAACTTGTATGGGAGTAAAAGCTTCACAGACAAACAGATTGCGCACAAGGCTGCAGCGCGCGCTTTGGAGACTCCAACATCACGTCATGTCATGAAAAGTCTCCACTGAGACGCAGAGACTCGTTTCTTCATATCATCTATTAAATAAACGAAGATCTATGTTCTAGCAAACATCCAAGTAAGTTCCTCTGTGTTTACAGTAATTATGGTAATTAACTCGTGCGCAAAGTTAATATTTTCACTCAGAATGAATGAATGAGCCGGTGGCGCACCTGACAGCAGCGTGCGCGCACACGAATACCGGCACACAATCACTCGTTCTTTGCGTGATGAGGGTTAGTTTTACTAGAACTTCATACTGAATATGTGACCCATCACATCATCAAACGGGGGTTAAAGTCAAATTTGGTCTAAATGACCTACAAGCAAACATATATATTACTGACTTTTAGAAATACATTTTCTTACTTAGATCATCCTGACAAATTCATCGTGTTGTCTTAATAATCAGGAAAATGGTTTGATATTTGGTGTGAAGATTTTATTTCAGATATTTAATTTAAACCATTTGATAAGTTATTCATTCATCTTATTTACTATCTAAATTTACGCAAACCACTTTGAAAAATAAACCCATTTGATGTGATGGGTCACAAATTTATTATTCAGCTTCTTTTGTTGGATTTGATTTAAGAATTGTGGACATTTTTAAATAAAACTTGAAAGATTTCATTTGTGCAATGGAGATTTATTTAGCCAACTTAAATTTCTCATTACAATGAGAGTATTGTACAGGTACTTGTATTTGAAAGCTAGAAATCATGGCAAAACACATATTTAATTTGATTTATGTTCAAGCTGGACTTTTAAGTTTAAAGAAAGGGACAATGTAGTTTGGAATAGTTCACATTTTTAGTTTGGAAAAAATAAACATTTGAGTTTTCTTTCTTATAACTGTTATAAGAAAGAAAACTCAAATGTTTATTTTTTCCAAACTAAAAATGTGAACTATTCCAAACTACATTGAACAATTCATTGAACATGAACAATCAAAATAGATTCAAAGTTATTTATTCATCTACTGAACAATGTTTTTAACCTCCCAGAGAGAACAATTGCAAACAAACAAAAGTACACTTGTGTTATAATATAACACAAGTGTACTTTTGTTTGTTTGCAATTGTTCTCTCTGGGAGGTTAAAAACATTGTTCAGTAGATGAATAAATAACTTTGAATCTATTTTGATTGTTCATAATTTGCACTAAAATGTATGAATCCATATTATTATAATAATAATAATAATAAAATTTATGGAATGTTCTAAGAAAGTTCTAGCAGAACGTTCTCACCTAACGTTCTGAGAACCACGAGAAAACTCCACACCAGAACGTTCTCAGAACGTTAGGAGGGAACGTTCCCGTAACCTAAAAATAACGTTCTCAGAACGTTCTCAGAACGTTCTGAGAACGTTCTCAGAACGTTCTCACCTAACGTTCTCACCTAACGTTCTCAGAACGTTCTCACCTAACGTTCTGAGAACGTTCTCAGAACGTTCTCAGAACGTTCTACCTAACGTTCTGAGAACCACGAGAAAACTCCACACCAGAACGTTCTCAGAACGTTAGGAGGGAACGTTCCCGTAACCTAAAAATAACGTTCTCAGAACGTTCTCAGAACGTTCTTCTGTTACTTGGGATAATTACAACACCTGGGAACACAAGGATGGGTGCAGTTTAGATAATTAAGAAGACATAAGGTACACAGACAAGGGATGGCTGCAGGATGGAGCCATCTTTACAGTGCCCCCCTCAAGGACACCCCCAGGTGGCCCCAAGAAAAAAAAAACACTCCTCAAAAACCAGGGCGGGCGGAGGGAGGAACTGCAAGGACGGAGGGCACGAGGAAGACAAAGGGACACAAGGAAAACACAAGGGCACGAAACCAAAAACCGACAGGAACAGGCCCTGGGACAAAAACACCAAACACAAAAAGGCTAAACTAGAAAAAACGGCGAGAGCTAAAAGCAAAAAAAACTAAGGTGAAAAAAACATCCTGGAAGCTAAACACAAAGACTAAGTTAAAAAAACTGCGAAAGCCAAACACAAAGACTAAGCTAGAAAAAACTGTGAAAGCTAAATGCAAAAACTAGAACTAGGAAACACTTTGGAAACTAAACACAGACTACACTTAGAAGAGCAGTAACTGTTCAAACAACGTGGCCAGAACGTTGACATCAGTCAGAGACCTGTCAGGCAGGTGACCGGGAGACCATCCATCGCGCAGGGTCTCGTCCGGCAATCACGTAGGGTCACGTCTCGCGGGCAACCGGAAGGCTGACCATCGAGCAGGGTCACTTCCAGCGGGCGACTGGAAGACCGTCCAGCATCAGCAGCAACCAAGACAACGATGGCAGGGCTAGGAATGTCGTAGGCAACAACTTTGTTGGTAGGTGCACAGAGTTCGCCGACTGGTGCACAGACTTTGTTGGCAGGTTCAGGCGTAGGAACGGCAGGTTCAGGCGTAGGAACGTCATCGGCAAGAACCACGTCGGCAGGGACACAATCGATGACGACAGGTTCATACTCGAATGCAGAAATGTCCCCTGGCGTAGGGACGACATCAGGCGAGGCATCAAGTGAGGGACGGTGACTGGCGTAGCAGCGTCAAGCGTAGAGATGTGGACTGTAGCGACGTCTGATGTTGAGACTCCATCGAGAGCCGAGACATCTGGCGTTGAGACTCTGTCGAGAGCCGAGACATCTGGCGTTGAGACTCTGTTGAGAGCCGAGACATCTGGCGTTGAGACTCTGTCGAGAGCCAAGACATCTGGCGTTGAGACTCTGTCGAGAGCCGAGACATCTGGCGTTGAGACTCCGTCGAGAGCCGAGACATCTGGCGTTGAGACTCCGTCGAGTGTCGAGGCATCTGGCGTTGAGACTTCATCGAGCGTCAAGGCATCAGGCGCTGAGACTTCGTCGAGCGTCGAGGCATCAGGCGCTGAGACTTCGTCGAGCGTCGAGGCATCAGGCGCTGAGACTTTGTCGAGCGTCGAGGCATCAGGCGTTGAGACTTCATCAAACGTCGAGGCATCAGGCGTTAAGACTTTGTCGAGCGTCGAGACAAGCGTTGAGACGTCTGGCGGCGTCGAGACAAGCGTTGAGACGTCTGGCGGCGTTGAGACATCTGGAGACGTCGAGACAAGCGTTGAGACGTCTGAAGGAGTCGAGACATCTGGCGACGTCGAGACGTCTGGCGGCGTCGAGACGTCTGGCAGCGTCGAGATGTCTGGCAGCGTCGAGACGTCTGCTTCTTCGGCAGCAGGTTCAGTAGGCGTAGGGACATGAAGTGAGTTAACGTCTACGGGCGTAGAGACATCAGCGGTGTGAAGACTCTCTGTTGACGTGGTGGCGTGTGCGGTGCAAAAGACCCTCTGTTGACGTGGAGACGTCTGCGTTGCGAAGACCCTCTGTTGACGTGGAGGTGTCTGCGGCGCTAGGACCCTCTGTAGAGGTAAAGGCATCTGTTGCGCTGAGACCCTCTGTTGACGTGGAAACGTCTGCGGCGCTGGGACACTCTGTAGAGGTAGAGGCGTCTGTTGCGCTAATGGTACAGTCACACCAAGCAGCATTTTGAACCTCCAAAAAGCTCCTCACGCACGTAAGTGGACGCACTTGTGAATGCAGCGTGTTCAAACCTGAACGCCAGAAGCTGCTGGGTGTGTGGGAGGAGCTTACCGGTATACAGTCCTGCGCACAGAGTCCTGCTCACTCCACCAGGCGAGGAGCTGTTTATTTCCGTCTCTGTCGAGCAGACTTGACTGGTCGTGAAGGAATTGTCGCGAACACACAGCTACAAGAGTTTCTCTTCCATAGTCCACGACCTCGCAGGTCTTTTCTTCTTTTTTTCCGACAAACAATACGTCACATAGTGCGCGCGCACCCTCGTTTCCGCGTCACATAGGGACTCTCCCCCTGCCCCCTCTCTTCTCCCCCCGACTGTCCCTGATTGGTTGACACACCAACCAATGAGGTAGAGTTGAGCGGCGTTTGAAAGTTTGAACCGCGAAATCTTCAGCATGTTGAAGGCTCGGTTTGGAGGCGGAAGCCGGTTCACGTGCACGTAAAAACGCTTCCCAGCACGCTCAACACACACGCGACCTGACGCCAGACGCCAGGAGGTGCCTGGAAGTGCGTCGACCATTGACTTTACATGTAAACTGGACGCTTTGGAGGTCAAAACGCTGCTTGGTGTGACTACACCATAAGACCCTCCGTAGAGGTAGAGGTGTCTGTTACGCTGGGACCCTCTGTAGAGGTATCTTTGGTCGAGGCTTAATCTCCGTCGGTCGAGGCTGGGTCCTCGTCGGTCGAGGCTTAATCTCTGTCTGTCGAGGCTGGTCCTCATCAGTCGAGGCTTAATCTCCGTCAGTCGAGGCTGGGTCCTCGTCGGTCGAGGCTGGATCCTCGTCGGTCGAGGCTGGGTCCTCGTCGGTCGAGGTCAGGCCGGGTCCTTGGCGGTCGAGGCTAGGTCTTCGACGGTCGAGGCTGGGTCTTCGGCGGTCGAGGTTGGGTCTTCGGCGGTTGAGACTGGGTCCTCTGCGGTCGAGGCTGGGTCCTCGGCGGTCGAGGTTGGGTCCTCGGCGGTCGAGGCTGGGTCCTCGGCGGTCGAGGTTGGGTCCTCGTCGGTCGATGTCGGGTCTTCGTCTGTCGAAGTTGGGTCTTTGTCGGTCACCGAAGAGCCAGAACTATTAGCCGGAGGACCAGGAGCCGAAGGACCAGGAACCGAAGGACCAGGAGCCGAAGGATCAGGAGCCAAAGTGTCAGGAGCCGGAGTATCGGGAACTGAAGAAGCCGAAGAGCCGGAACCAGGAGTCGAAGAACCAGGATCAGGAGCTGAAGAACCAGGAGCCGAAGAAGCCGAAAAGCCGGAACCAGGAGCCGAAGAACCAGGATCAGGAGCTGAAGAACCAAAATCTAAATCAGGAACAGAAGAATCAGGAATCGAAGAATCAGGAGCCGAAGAGCCTGCAGTCGACGAGCCAGGCGAGGAATCTGCAACAGTCGAAGAGCTGGGCGTCGAGGCTGCAGCAGCCGAAGAGCCGGGCGTCGAGTCTGCAGCAGCCGAAGAGCCGGGCGTCGAGTCTGCAGCAGCCGAAGAGCCGGGCGTCGAGTCTGCAGCAGCCGAAGAGCCGGGTGTCGTGTCTGCAGTAGCCGAAGAACTGGTAGGTCCTCTCTGCCTTCGATCTCTGCCACGGCGGAAACGGCGCGGCGCGGTCCCGGACCAGACCGGGAACCTTCTTTTGGTTCAGGACCTTCCACAACACTGGGGAAGTGAGAAGCATCTTCCAGGACCCCCTCAGATAAGGACTCTGTAAGCGCTGAAGAGTCATCCGGTTCAGGGTTTGCTGCTGCTGCTGCTGTATGTTCAGGGCTGGATACTGCATCTGCTGCATGTTCAGGGCTGGATACTGCTGCTGCTGCATCTTCAGGGCTAGATGATTTTAGTGTCCTTATTTCAATAAAAAACTGTTCATATGCAAGAAGCTGGGCCATACCGGGTTGAGATAATATACACTTTTCAGCAAGGGAAAGTACAACATCAAAACAGTCCGGGTTATTTTTAGCAGAGGTGATTAAATTCAGTAAAGTCCGGTTTATTTGGGCAATTTTACTGAGCTGAAGTTGGTGTGTGTTAGAATGTGACAAAGGAGATGGAGGTGAGGTGTCAGGGACATTTACCACCCCTGATGGCTCTCCTGGGGTGACCTCTGCTGGGGAGAATGAATGTTGTTCGGTTGACTGACCTGCGGGCTGCCCCCCTCCATCTGGTCACTAGATGAACAGGGAGGAGAGTGAGCGGTGACAAGACCCGCCCCCGTGGAGACGTTGTGACTGGACCTAGCAGGTTCAGTTTCACTGGACCGAGCAGGAGTTGCTTCGAGCGACAGTGAGGTGTTGGTTTCCACCCTCACCGGAAACCTGAGAGATGAGGCATTGGAACTCATCTTCACTGGAGCGCTGGAGTCATACCCAAAAAACTCGGATTCGCCGGATCAAGTCTGATCAGCTGGCCATGACGGAGGTGTGGTTGACTGCTTCCGGGTCTTTTTTTTACCGCTCTTACAGTGGCGGGGAGACTAGGGAACAGAAGAAAACAAAGTTCGTCCTCATCCTCACCAGATATCCATCCGGAAATGACGAGTGGACTGGAGTGGGACATCAGACAGTGTTCTTGGAGCTGAACCCATCCTTCCTCTTCGAGAACCTGGAGGGGAGAAGGCAAAATATCCACACCCCGGCAGGAGTCCTCTTGGACCGGTGTGGGAACAGTCCAGAAACCACCGCAGCGAAACA
The DNA here is from genome assembly GCA_038048925.1 of Garcialebias charrua. Classification (NCBI taxonomy): domain Eukaryota; kingdom Metazoa; phylum Chordata; class Actinopteri; order Cyprinodontiformes; family Rivulidae; genus Garcialebias; species Garcialebias charrua. The sequence goes on from JBBPBX010070252.1 coordinate 16,857, forward strand.
CTGTCCCCTCCATCCGCTTGGACACGAGAGGACAGGTAGGAGAATAGTTCTGTCTGCTGGGTTTTTTTGCTGGTCGGTGCATAATGTCAGGATTTACTCAGAGAGATAAGATAAAACCCAGTGGTGCAGACAGATTCTCAGAGGCCAGGAAGTTATAAAAATAAACACTTGAATAAAAAATAAACAAATAGCTGTCATGGCAGCAAAAACAATTACATTTATCAGGTACCAGAGACACAGGGGATTACCAGACAATGCGCCGACAAGGGACAGGACTAACAGACCAACTATATATACACAGACAAGACAGGACATAATTATGTAGTGATACAACCTTGAGTTTTGAAACACTTCTCTGATCGCTCTCAGTAATGAACTTTTTGGGAATTATTCCTGAAGGGACAATAATACTTTTATTACTTTTACTTTGAATCAAACATTACAAATTAAGTCATCCAGAGACTTCTTTTAATTTGTGTTAATTCAAATGTCATCAATGAATAACTTGTGTTATTTGTATAAGCATTAGTGCATTTGATGTTTGATAGTCAAGGACTATTTAATTCAAACTGGACATTTCCTCAAAATGTGGTACATGAAGGATTTCTCCTCTCGAACTTGCATGTGAAGATAAAAGGAACTTTTTATCTTTTTCATTTAGTTTGAAAACAGGACAACAAGAGACATTTCGTTTTTGTCCTTAAATAATCAAGATTAATGATATCTGTTTTTGCTATTATCATAGTAGGTTTCATATGTGATGCTGTAATGACGTTTGTCGTAATCAAACCAACAGATCAACAGTGTTGTTAATGAAGTTAAGACAGTTTTAATCAGCTTTTATCATGTATACTGGCGTCTTAAAACTAAACTTCTTATCTTTTCTGACATTTTAACCTAACTTATGCCTCCACTCTGTTGCTCTCAGTGGCTCATGGCTCACACAGACCAATCAGAGAGAGCTACGTCTTTCTAGGTCAAGTTAGCCTTAAAAGAGCTCTGACTTCCTGTTTTCCTTGAGTCTGCGGACGAGACTAGGATGTGAGTCTTCGTCTAAGAACTGTTTTTGACGTCTGTCTAAAAGCTAATGACACGTCAGTCAGTTGGGGTTCATAGCACTGCTGGCTATGAGTCCGTTCCAGAGCAATAAGCTCCATTCCAAGAAGTGTTCCCATCTAAGAACACTTTTATTCTGAAAAACCAACCAGGACCTGCCGCTTTTCTGCCATTCAGAGCGGACGCAGGAGACGCTGAACGGTAACCTCTGGGCTACTGCCTCTCTCTCGGACATCAAGGAAGTTCCGTTCTTGACTGACCGTCTGGCCAGGTAAAAAGTCGTCAATGTTACCAGTGTACCTGTGGTTTAGCCGAAGAGTCGCATGAAAGTGTCATTCTGGTTGAATCTCATCCCTTCCCTGAGTCAAGAAAACTTCCTTCCTCCTCTCTTCCTCCTCAATTTAAACTTTTCTCCTTAAACTATTTGCCAGCAACTAAGTTAAACCTGCCTGCAGAATAAGTAAAAAATGTCATTCTTTTACTTGTCTGTTGTTCAAAAAATTTCATCTGTGCAGAAGTTAATTACAGGAAACCTGATCACTCGATCATGTAAATATGTGATGTAATTTATAAATTTGTTAAATAAATGGTGCAGTCCTGCTGTACCAACATAAGTTTAACGTTTCCTGTGAATTACATCTGGTCAAAGTATAGAATTATTGGTATTAAGCTGAAAAAGAGAGAACTCGTTTAATTAATTATGTATTTTGTGTCAGTCTAAACCCTGCCG
>JBBPBX010070253.1:0-18641 GCA_038048925.1 Garcialebias charrua
TGAAACAGCGGGTTATTTACGGATTTATCCATTAGTAACCCAGCACTACCGGTGTAACAGGCAGACACAGTTAGCGTCTATAGGTAGTCAACAGATTTAATGAAAAGTAACTAAAATACATAAAAATAACGACTCACCGTCGAATGGTCATCACAAAACACACAATAAAATCATCCGGCCACGTTAATTTGGCTTGAAACAGCGGGGTTATTTACGGATTTATGAAGACACCGAGCGCAGCCAGCTACAGAATTAGCCCCTGAGTTCAACTATGACCCGGAAGTTGTCAAGATGGAATAGTCCATTTTTAGTAGGGGGATAAAGAAATCGACCGTTTTTTTATTGCGTATTTAATGATCGTTTTCATCGTAACTATAATTATTTTTATGTTAAATGTACATTAACAAGCATGAGCAATGTTAGTGATGTAGGTGACTGCACGGGGCGAGGCGGGGCCGGGGCCACTGCTGAAATGGGACCCCCAGGCATTTACCTACATGGTAGAGCCGAGTCTGTTCTCAGCTCTGCCCCCCTCCCCCTCACACCCTTTCCTCCTCTGCTGTTTACGGTGGGGAAAAAGGTAAAAAACAAGCAGCATAAGAGCTTGTAAATAAGTTTATTGGTTTTTACTGATAGATAATTAGTTATTAGCGGTACTGCATTTTAAATAAAAATAGCACAAATCCGCTTATGAATTATAAAAGTTAGTCAATTCACAAAAACGCTGACAAAAAGTTTAGGTCCACTGTAAGCGGAATAGCGCTTTAGCGCTCTCTAGCGGTCTGTGCCCACCACTGCTCATGACCATAGATGAGGGTGGGAACGTAGATCTATCTGTAAATTGAGAGCTTTGCCTTTCGACTCAGCTCTCTCTTCACCACGACAGACCGGTACAGCGCCCGCTTCACTGCGGATGCTGCACCTATCCGCCTATCGATCTCACGCTCCAGTTTTCCCTCATTCGTGAACAAGATCCCGAGATACTTAAACTCCTCCACTTGGGGCAGGACCTCCTCCCCGACCCGGAGAGGGCATGCTACCCTTTTCCGGCTCAAGACCATGGCCTCGGATTTGGAGGAACTGATCCTCATCCCGGCCGCATCACACTCGGCTGCAAACCGCTCCAGTGAAAGTTGTAAATCACGAACTGATGAAGCCAGTAGGACCACATCATCTGCAAAAAACAGAGAAGCGATTCTAAGGTCACCAAAACGGATCCTCTCAACACCTTGGCTGCGCCTAGAAATTCTGTCCATAAAAGTTATGAACAGAATCGGTGACAAAGGGCAACCTTGGCGGAGTCCAACTCTCACTGGAAACGAGCCTGACTTACTGCCGGCAATGCGGACCAAGCTCTGACACCGGTCGTACAGGGACCTAACAGCCCATATCAATGGGCCTGGTACCCCATACTCCCGGAGTACCCCCCACAGAACCCCCCGAGGGACGCGGTCGAATGCCTTTTCCAAGTCCACAAAGCACATGTAAACTGGTTGGGCAAACTCCCACGCCCTCCAGGACCCTGCTGAGGGTGTAGAGCTGGTCCAGTGTTCCACGACCAGCACGAAAACCACACTGCTCCTCCTGAATCCGAGGTTCGACTATCCGACGGACCCTCCTCTCCAGAACCCCTGAATAGACCTTACCAGGGAGGCTTAAGAGTGTGATCCCCCTATAGTTGGAACACACCCTACGGTCCCCCTTTTTGAATAGGGGAACCACCACCCCAGTCTGCCAATCCAAGGGAACTGCCCCCGATGTCCACGCGATATTGCAGAGTCGCGTAAGCCAACACAACCCCACAACATGGGCAACATCATACTTTTAGTTTTAGCTGCTTTTCTGCTCCTTTAAGCTAGCCTGTTAAAAATACTTTCAGCTTGAAGCTAGTCTTAAGGAACTCAGGGCGAATCTCATCCACCCCCGGAGCCCTGCCACCGCGGAGCTTTTTAACCACCTCGGTGACCTCAGCACCAGAGATTGGAGAGCCCGACCCAAAGTCCCCAGGCTCCGCTTCCTCAGTGGAAGACGTGCCAGTAGGATTGAGGAGGTCTTTGAAGTACTCCGCCCACCGACTCACAACATCCCGAGTTGAGGTCAACAGCACGCCATCCCCACCATAAATGGTGTTGGTCGCGTACCGCTTTCCCCCCCTGAGACGCCGGATGGTGGACCAGAATCGCCTCGAAGCCGTACGGAAGTCATTCTCCATGGCCTCTCCGAACTCCTCCCACGCCCGAGTTTTTGCCTCAGCAACCACCCGAGCCGCATGCCGCTTGGACTGTCGGTACCTATCTGCTGCTTCCGGGGTCCCACAGGCCAAAAAGGCCCAATAGGACTCCTTCTTCAGCCTGACAGCATCCCTCACTGCCGGTGTCCACCACCGGGTTCGAGGGTTGCCACCACGACAGGCACCAACAACCTTGCAGCCACAACTCTGATAAGCTGCCTCGACAATAGAGGCGCGGAACATGGCCCACTCTGACTCAATGTCCCCTTTTAGCTAGCCTGTTAAAAATACTTTTAGCTTGAAGCTAGTCTTTTGATACTTTTAGCTTTTAGTGACTGTTCTGTGACTTGTAGCTTTTAGCTAGCCCCATCATACTTTTAGTTTTGGCTGCTTTTCTGTTCCTTTTGGTTAGCATTTAAAACTGCTTTTAGCTTGAAGCTAGTCTTTTGATACTTTTAGCTTTTAGTGACTGTTCTGCGACTTGTAGCTTTTAGCTGGCCCCATCATACTTTTACTTTTGGCTGCTTTTCCTGCTCCTTTTGGTTAGCATTTAAAAATGCTTTTAGCTTGAAGCTAGTCTTTTGATACTTTTAGCTTTTAGTGACTGTTCTGTGACTTGTAGCTTTTAGCTAGCCCCATCATACTTTGTTTTAGCTGCTTTTCTGCTCCTTTAAGCTAGCCTGTTAAAAATACTTTCAGCTTGAAGCTAGTCTTTTGATACTTTTACCTTTTAGTGACTGTTCTGTGACTTGTAGCTTTTAGCTAGCCCCATCATACTTTTAGTTTTAGCTGCTTTTCTGCTCCTTTAAGCTAGCCTGTTAAAAATACTTTCAGCTTGAAGCTAGTCTTTTGATACTTTTAGCTTTTAGTGACTGTTATGCACTTGTAGCTTTTAGCTGGCCTCATCATATTTTCAGTTTTTAGCTGCTTTTCTGCTCCTTAGCTAGTCTATTTCAACTACTTTAAGATTAAAGCTAGTCTTTTGAAACTTTTAGCTTTGGGTGTCATGACTCATACCTGAACAGGTGACTCTTCTGCTACTTGTAGCTTTATAGCTGGCCTCATACTTTCAGTTTTTACCTAACTTTTTGCTACATTTCATCAGCCTTTGTGATATTGAGCTCTTAGCAGGGTGGGGGCGAGGGGTTGAGCTTCATTTAGCTCAACAGCTCAGAATCAGCTTCTTCAGTAGTCACTCAGCATATTAGAGAAAATGAAAGGTTTTACTTCAGCGCCAGAAGGATCTGTCGGAGGATACTAATACGCATAAATTAAAATGAAACGAGTTCTTTTAATTCTAAGTGCGTGAACACAAGATGAAGTCAGGAACAACCGGAGAGCCTGAACTCTTAAAAACTCCTCAGATTTACTTGAATCAGCTGAAGTTAAACCACCGTCGGCTCATCCTCCTCTTCAGGCCTGTCACTTCCGTTTGCATCCCTTCATCGCTGAAGGCAGTTCCCGACAAGAGAGAGGAGATGAAACGAACGTTATGAGACGCCAGCGTCTGTCAGGGACAAGTTCCTGAAACCTCCTCAGGACCGTCGAGTTTTCATCCATCCATTATCTTTTACCTGCTTCTTCCATTTTGGGTCACGGGGGTCGCCAGTGCCCATGTCCAGCAATCACTGTGCGAGGGACGGGGGACACCTGGACAGGTCTCCAGTCCATCACAGGGACAGAGAAAAAAAAAACATTCACTCTCTCACACACCTAGGGACAGTTTAGAGTTACCATCAGTCCAACATGCATGTTTTTGGTCTGTGGGAAGAAACATGAGTACCCGGAGAAAACCCAGGCAGCATGGAGAGCAGTGCCGGCCCAAGACTCCATGGGGCCCTAAGGGAAATTTGGTTTGGGGCCCTTTATTTCTGCTAATAATGTGGATTACTCTAAAAAAGGATAATGCGTCAGGATAATGTAGATTACTGCAATCAACAGTCAGATGATCAGATCATTCACCACCTAACAAACTCATTGCAACTCTGACATCCCTGTTTACATACGTAATTATATGTGTATGTATCATAAAAGTAACAAAACAACAACAACAAAAAACACCAATATGCAATGTATTTTACAGAAAAAGTGTCATCTGGTTTATTATCTTGGTTCCAAAGAACTGCAACAGTAATACCCTGATGCATGCTCAATAATCCAGGTAAAAACATCTAAAAAAGCTAAGTCTGGTCCTCTGGACATTCAAAAAAATAAAATAAAAGTAGAAACGTTTCGTCTTTCGTCTGAAAGACTTCCTCAGTCTGTGAAGCTGTGTTCAGCTCAGTCTTATAAATAGCACCCTCTCACAGTGGATCAACCAGTTTGCTGCTGACAGCCGAAATCAGCTGCTCACATGATCAAGGAGGACCATCAGCCTGCGACAGTAATGTTCAAAATAATTTGTAGTGCAAGATCAACAAACATAAAATAAATTAGATGCAAAAAATAAATTAAATTGTGCAAAAACAGACAAAATTTAATAAAATAAAATAAAATACCAAGGAAATACTTAATGTGACTGAACAATTATTTGAAACCACATAAAATGGTTAAAAATAAATTTAAGGTTGAATAATTAGTTCTTAAAACTATGTAAATGTATGCTACAATTTCCAAAAGCTGAACTGAAAATATTAAATGGAATCATATAGAAATCATTACAATTTTTTTTTTTATTCCACTTAGGGGGCCCCTAGTGGCATGTGGCCCTAAGAAGCCGCTTAGTTTGTTTATGCCTTGGGCCGGCCCTGATGGAGAGAACATGCAAACTCCACCCAGAAAGGCCCCCGGAACGGGATTTGAACCGGCAACTTTCTCGCTGAGAGGCAGCAGCTCTACCAGTTGTGCAGAGTTTTCAACAAAAAAAAAAAACTTTATAAAATTTTAAACATTTGACGGTTTACAAACTTGCAAATATCTCACTCTCGGATGGAGCGTTGAGCATCACCTGTTATTAAAGCCAAGTACCGTATTCTCCGGTGTATAATACACATTTTTTTTGCTCATTAGAATGTCCTGCGTATTAAACACCGAAGAGTATTATTTATGGATTTTTTCCCATATTTTTAGACCCATTTTTCGCTCTGATTCTTCGTTTTTAATTTTTGGCAAAAATGGTGCAGTACCAGTTTCGGCCGCTATACGGGCGCTGTGGGCAGCAGCCAGCAGAGGACTCAGAGAGCGAAGAGGAAGAGGAGGGCCACTTCCAGACGTTTCTAGCTCATGTGTCCGAAAACAGCCTCCTCTGGTCGGACTGACTCTGTCGCTGCCCGCCCCTTGCTCTGGGTGTACCGGTAGCTGCATTTAGCTTAGCTGTGAGGTTCGCTGTTTTTGTTTGCAAGATACCACTCATAAACCACACCGCGGATTTTTAAATCCAGCTGATTTCACATTTGGTTCAGCTCAGGAGCCCGTCTGCTATAGTCAGGTAAGAAATATATTTTTTAAGCGTTTATTTAGCTAAATTTAAAGAAACAAAGCGTCCGGTCCGAGCCGCCTGCCTAAAATTCGGCGAAGTTTTTTTTTTTTTAAATCCAGCTGATTTGAACATTTCGTTAAGCTCAGGAGCACGTCTTCTATAAAGTCAGCTAAGAAATATATTTTTTAAGCGTTTATTTAGCTAAATTTAAAGAAACAAAGCGTCCGGTCCGAGCCGCCTGCCTAAAATTCGGCGAAGTTTTTTTTTTAAATCCAGCTGATTTGAACATTTCGTTAAGCTCAGGAGCACGTCTGCTATAAAGTCAGCTAAGAAATATATTTTTCTCGCAAAGAAATAATTGTTTTTACCGTGTTTCCTTGTGAAGTTCTTTGTACTCGCTCGCTTCTGTCGCCGCCATTTTAAGCAGGGCAAATGAGGCGCTGACGCGTCGCGTGGCGATGACGCGTATTAAACACCGAAGCGTATTGTGTACATTTTTTTCTTGTTTATTGTTAATAATTGGACAAAGCGTATTAAACACCGGTGCGTATTTTACAACGGCGAATACGGTAATAAAAACTTAGTAACATTTTATTTTTAACGTTTTTTTTTTTTGTGAATGCTGAGTCAGCATTCATACAAATATTTTCCTGTGTAGTTTTTTTTTTTGCAGACTACATCTACGTACTTAATGCGGTTTAGAGCATTAATCGACCAAAAAGTTCAGCTCAGTCAGAAATAAGATGCTGCGACTTTTAGTATTGGTTACTTTTTGAGTTATTCAACTTTATTTATAAATATTTTCTCCTCAGAAACACATTGAGATCTCCTCAAATTACTTAAAAAAACAAATTTTCTCTTCTGCATACATTCAGTCTTGTCTGTCTCTGTGTTCCTATTAGCTTTTAGCTACAATTTACATAATTCTAGCTTTTAACTGCAGTAAATGTAGTTTAGCCTTTAGCTACTGTTTTGCTGATTTTAGCTACAGTTTATATTTTTTTTGCTTTTACCTACTTTTTATGTAATTTTAGCTTTCAGCTACTGTTTTGCTGATTTTAGCTTTTAGCTACTGTTTACCTGTATATAATTTTAGCTTTTAGCTACAATTTAGATAATTTTAGCTTTTAGCTACTGTAAATATAGGTTAACATTTTAGTTATAGTTTTGCTGATTTTAGCTTTTAGCTACAGTTGATATAATTTTAGATTTTAGCTACCGTTTTGATTTTAGCTTACAGTTTATATAGATTTTGCTTTTTCTTACAGTTTACATAATTTTAGCTTTTAGCTACTGTTTTGCTGATTTTAGCATTTAGCTGCTGTTTATAAAATTTTTATCTTTTAGCTACCGTTTTGCTGATTTTAGAATTTAGTTACTGTTTATATCATTTTAGCATTTAGCTACAGTATAATTTTAGCTTTTAGCTACTGTAAATATAGTTTGACAATGTAGCTATTGTTTAGCTAATTTTAGCTTTTAGCTACAGTTTATATAATTTTAGCTACCATTTTGATGACTTTAGCTTAGTTTATATAGATTTTGCTTTTACTTACTGGTAACATAATTTTTGCTTTTAGCTACTGTTTTGCTGATTTTAGCTATTAGCTACAGTTTATGTAATTTTTAGCTTTTAGCACTTATAAAAAGTTTTTGTTTTTACCCGTTTACATAATTTTAGCTTTTAGCTAATGTTTTGTTGATTTTAGCTTTTAACTTCAGTTTTTATACACTTTTAGCTATACAGTTTATATACTTTTTGCTTTTAGCTGCTGTTTATATAATTAAATTTTAGCTACAGTTTATTAATTTTCATTTTTAGCCACAGTTTTGGTACATTTAGCTTTAAGCAACTCTTCGATCAATTGTGCTTTTAGCTACAAATTTGTTGATTTTAAGTTACAACTAGATTAGCTGATTCTACTTTTTAGCTACAGTTTTTTTGCATTTAGCTTCTAGCATGAGTTTGATTTTTTTTTATACCTCAGCTACAGTTTTGATTGTAGTTTTTGGCTACAGTTTGCTACATTTAGCTTTAGCAACTGATTTGTTTTTCTTTTAAGCTACGGTTTAGCCTTTTTGTTGTACAGTTTGGCATATTCTGGTTTTTATATATTCTACTAATTTTAGCTTTTGCCTGGCTTTTTCAGCAAATTGCGGATAAATTGGACCTTATCTGAGAAGAACGATGGAGAGGTGACACAACGACGGTGGGCGGACGCGGGATTCGAACCTCCAACCTTCCGATCAGGGGTCGACTGCCATTACCACTGTGCCACGGCCGCCCCAGAAGGGCTTTCGGCTCAAAGAGCATCAGAGGCACAAGAAAGTGCAACCGCTGGAAATGTGTCCAAATTTAAAATCGGAACAAAAAAATTTATCAACATTTCATCGCAGCTCGAGTTTAGCTGTTAATTCTTATCATGCTTTAGGATTGAGAACACGTTAAACAACATTTTTAGCTTTTTTCCTCCTCCTTGGAATAATAAAACATAAAAACTGATTTTAAATGTGTAATAGGCTGATCAGGCCTTTTTCTTGGCCTTTTCAACTTGAATTTCTTTCTATTTTAAAGAATAAAATTCCCCTGGAACCAGGTGGTGTTGTAACAAATCTTTCTCCTCAGGCACTCAGAGACAACTAAACACATCCTGTTGTCTTAAAGCTCACAGCGACAGGCTCACGGGTTCTCAAGGTTAAACAGTGGAGCAGCGGACACAGAACTATTTTCATGACAAATCCAAAGAGACAGTTTCATAAAACTAATCTGTAGCTTCCTCTGCTGAATAAAGATTTAAAAAAAAAGATTATTATCCATGCTGCTGCAGAGTTTTAACGGTAAGTCATTTCAACTCAAAGGTTCGGTCGGATATTGTCACGTTTGGCGTCTAAATCCCGTCACGTCAGGTTTGTTTAAGATAATGAGCCTCGTAATAAAACGATGATTTAAGCTCTTCTAACGTCCTGTAAAATAAAGCAATCAAGACTTTTCTCATGGTTTATATTAATGTTTTTACATCTCTAATCATAATTTCCACCATTAACGTCTATTCTGCACAGTTTGATTACTATTTTGCACCTTTTTATTAATATTTCCATTGTTTTATTTCGTTTTTTCGCATCCGTTTCTAGCTATTGTACTTTTTGTCCGTTGCTGCAACAAGAAACATTCCCTGACTGAGATTAATAAAGTGCACCTGTAAAATATTTATCACGGCTTTACAAATGGAATATTTATGAGTCGGTGAACATTTTTATAAAACATTAGATGAGCATCGATATAACGGTTATAAGATTCATTCGTACACTGAAAGCAGGCTTTCTAATTTGTAAAATCAAACACTTAGCTTTGATTTATTCAGATAAATGTAATGCATCAAAAGAAAAACATAAAAACAGAACAACAAAATACTCAATCAAATCACACGGTGTCAAGTCTGAAAACGGGTGTGTTTTTAAAAGAGGTTTAACAACAGGAAGTGACGTGGCGTGGGGTCAGATTGTTCCAGCGTTTAGGGCTCACGAAAGAAAAAGCACGATCTCCTCGGAGCTTCAGCCTGGTTTTAGTACCGGTACAACCAAAAGCAGCTGGTCAGATGAGCTCAGTGCTCGAGAAGGAACATATGGTTGAAGTAGGCCAGAGAGATATGACGTGCATGTCCATTTAGGCACTTAAAGGTCAACAGGATCATTTTTAAATCTATTCTGTTACGTACAGGGAGCCAGTGAAGGGAGGACAAAACTGGTGAGATATGATCAAACCTACAAGTTCCTGTTAAGAGCCGAGCTGCAGCATTTTGGACGAGCTGGAGACGTGAAAGGGAGACCTGACTGACCTCAACATAAAACAAGTCGAGTTGCAATGAAGGCATGGACTCATTTTTCAAGGTCAGATTAGGTCAACACAGACTACAGCTTAGCTATCTGCCTAGAAGCTTTGTCTCCTGCAGAACATAGTTGATTTGTTTATTAAACTAAAACCCAGTGTCTAAAACCATCTCAAGATTTGTAACAGACTGCTTAAGATATGGCTCAAGAGCGTCAAGGTTTACAGGAACAGGGACAGCGGTTGAGCTAGGGCTAAACACAATGACTTCAGTTATCTGATCATTGAAACTTAAAAAAATTGAAGCCATCATGCCTTGATGTCATCAAGACATTTTAACAGAGGGTGACTGGAGCCAGAACTACTGGGTTTTAACGGCAGATAAATCTGACAGTCATCAGCATAGCAGTGAAAAGAAAGACCATGGCTGTGTCTCAATTCAGGGGCTGCGTCCTCATGAGGACCCAGCCTAGCTGGGCCGAGTAGGCCACGCACTCACAAGACCGGGTGGGCTGAGCGAAACTGCTGAAATGGGACGGTCTAGCCTTCAGGTTTGCCGGCCTTGAAGTGGGTGGGGCGTTCTCTTGAAGTGGGTGGGAAGTTCTTGTGTGCGCGCTTGGTGTGTGTGGAAAGAGAAGGGACGCCGCTAAAATATATTAGTTAGCTGAATACATGTATATATATTAGTGTTTCTGAGTTTACTGTTTGTTAAGAACTGATTACAAATCAGCTTATAAGGGGCGATCTGTTAAAACCCAGAGTGGACCTACGAAATGCAAGTTGTCCAGTAGCTCAGTTGGTAAATCAACCTGCGATTGGTGCAGAGATACTTTTCTCGAAGCTGGTTCGAATCTCACTCGGTACGGTTAAAACTTATTTTACGTTTGTCTTTTATTGGATAAAAAAATGAGGACTGAGATTAAAAGGAAGGAGTTTGTGAAACTCCTTTTTTTTTATCCAATAAAAGACAAACGTAAAATAAGTTTTAACCGTACCGAGTGAGATTCGAACCAGCTTCGAGAAAAGTATCTCTGCACCAATCGCAAGTTGATTTACCAACTGAGCTAATGGACAACTTGCGTTTCGGAGGTCCACTCTGGGTTTTAAAAGATTGCCCCTCAGAAAATCCTTGCTACGCACGTGTAAAATAATCTGATTTGTAATCAGTTCTTCAAAAACAGTAAACTCAGAAACACTAATATACTGTATATTCAGCTCACACATTTTTTTTTTGTCGTTTCTGTAGTAAAATTTTAATGAGATATATTCGAGCTGAGGTTGTTTGAGATGACTAAATAAAGGTTGAATGAATATTCGCGCTGAGGTTGTTGTTAAAACGAGCTGATGACTCAACAACATGCAGCAGCTCCGACCCTGCACGCAGAAAGTCCCCCCCCCCCCCCGCGAAATCTCTGCTGGCGCTATGAATTCTGGGATAGCCTCCGTCTTGAAGGATTCACGAATGCATCCTTCGATTTCGGCAGGAAGTAGGCCGCATTCCTCGGCCGCATGAGGAGGAGTCTTCGAATTGGGACAGTCCTCCGCGCGGGGCAATGACGTATGCGGCCGACAAATGCGCACTCATGAGGATGCAGCCCCTGAATTGAGACACAGCATGTTTCCTCATTGTTTACAGGCAGACCGGAGCAGAGGAAGTTAGGAGGGGCTAACATGCTAACAGACCTTACTGTAAAACTCTGGGCCGCACGTAGAAAAGTACAGGAGACCTTTGTTTGGACCGGAGGTTTACGAGGCAGTTTCCTCAGGACAGACCCCAAAGGGAGCAGATACAGTGAAAACAGAAGGGGTCCAAGAATCGAGCCCTGTGGAACTCTGCAGGAAACTGGCACTGAAGCAGATACACTATACCAACATTGACACAAACGCTCCCGTCACTCAGATAAGAACGGAACCATTCTAATGCTGCACCAGTAATCCCAACCCAGTGTTCTAACCGTGATAGAAGGATACTGTTTTCAACAGTACCAAAGCAGTGGTAAGGTCCAGGGGTACAACTGACCAGAATCATTTGCTAAGAGAATGTTGTTACAAACAATTACTAAAGATGTTTCAGTGCTGTGTAGTTGTTTAAAACCAGACTGAAAGACCTAAAAAATTCCATTCTTGTTCAAAATATAATTTAATTGAATAAAAACTATTTTCCGAGGCCATTTCCAAATCAGAGGCCATGGTCTTGAGCTGGACAAGGGTAGCATGCCCTCTCCGGGTCGGGGAGGAAGTCCTGCCCCAAGTGGAGGAGTTTAAGTATCTCGGGATCTTGTTCACGAATGAGGGAAAACTGGAGCGTGAGATCGATAGGCGGATAGGTGCAGCGTCCGCAGTGAAGCGGGCGCTGTACCGGTCTGTCGTGGTGAAGAGAGAGCTGAGTCAAAAGGCAAAGCTCTCAATTTACCGATCGATCTACGTTCCCACCCTCATCTATGGTCATGAGCTTTGGGTTATGACCGAAAGAACAAGATCTCGGATACAAGCGGCTGAAATGAGTTTTCTCCGCAGGGTGTCTGGACTCTCCCTTAGAGATAGGGTGAGAAGCTCAGTCATCCGGGAGGGACTCGGAGTAGAGCCGCTGCTTCTCCACATCGAGAGGAGCCAGTTGAGGTGGCTCGGGCATCTGGTTAGGATGCCTCCTGGACGCCTCCCTGGTGAGGTGTTCCGGGCATGTCCCACCGGGAGGAGACCCAGAGGAAGACCCAGGACCGCTGGAGGGACTATGTTTCTCGGCTGGCCTGGGAACGCCTTGGGATTCCCCCAGAGGAGCTGCTCCAAGTGGCTGGGAGAGGGAAGTCTGGGCCTCCCTACTTAGGCTGCTACCCCCGCGACCCGACCCCGGATAAGCGGAAGAAGATGGATGGATGGATGGAAACTTTTTTTCTACAAGACTTTAGGGGGAAATAAAGGGAAGTTTTGAGATTGGTCTGAACTCTTGAACAAGAGAAGTCCACACTTAATACGCTAATGTGTCACAAATCAGTGGACCAGTTCGGTGTAGTCTACATTTTTGTAGTGGGTATACTGCGGTAAAGTTCGTTTTACGTTGGACGCCGTTGAAACCACGGAGCGCAAATGTGCAACATCCAACGTAAAACTACCAGTAACTTTACTGCGGTCGGTCCGTATACCGTACTGTGCTTAGAAACCAAAGTACTCTGGTTAATACAACGTACTCATCAATTTATTTTGATTTTTAAACATATTGAACATTTCCAAATCTCTCTGATGCCTATTAACAACAAACTTTGTACAACAGTTGGCTTTGTATTAAAAATATGTTATAGAATTTATAAAACAGTATCAAAGCAAAACATGTTCAAGTATTAAGTAGTAAGTACAGAATTGTACAATAATTCACTGGATAAGCGAATGAAATTTACAAGCGATTCATACGGATAATTACGGACGCGTTTAACTGCCGTACGTACTTTGCATCAATGACACGTGCCTAATGATACGTCATGTATCATTGGGCACTTTTAAGTGGGTAAACTGAAATTCTTAAGCTTCCTAGTGGGTATACTCCGTATGCCCAAGTATCACGTATACTACACCACTAATACATTTAATATACAAGTAGTCCTCGACTTACGACAGCCTCGACTTACGTTTCGCAGTTACGAACGCCCTCCCATTGAAAAGCATTGTTTCGAGTTACACTGTTTATGCGCCTTTACACCAAAAAATACGGTACAGAAACTCAGTGGAGGCGGAAATTTAAAGGAGGGAGGGGGGAGAGTGTTCCTTATTGGCCACGGGCGGAGGATTACACAGGAGACCTCATTGTTTACAAGCAGACCGGGGCAGAGGAGGTTAGGAGGGGCTAACATGCTAACAGACCTTACTGTAAAACTCTGGACCGCGCGTGGAAAAGTACAGGAGACCTTTGTTTGGACCGGAGGTTTACGAGGCAGAGAGGCTACAGCTGAGCAACGAGCTAACATGCTAACAGGCAGAGGAAGGCTTCACCAGCTCCCAGTAGGTTATTAACTATTTTTTTCCCTTCATTATGGCTCCAAATGTATGTGTTTTTTTGTAGGGTACTGTGTTAGGATAGGCTAAGTGTTTGGTAAAATACAGAATTGTACGTATAAGGTACAGTTTGGACGTATTTTCCGACTTATGACGACACGTAGCAACGGAACTCGTTCGTAAGTCGGGGACTGCCTGTAGTAGCTTTCAGGGCCAGGTCAACTGGTAGCGAGGGCCAGATTTGGCCTGCGGGCCTTCAGTTTGACACATGTCTAAAATGTTAAGAATTCAGACAAATATTAAAAATGAAGAGTGCAGATAAATGTTGGGCCACTATTTGGCAAGACACAAATCCTTATTGTTTTTAATGATGCACCGTTAAGCCAGCTTAATAATTGTATTAACTATGAGTACCTTGTAAAGTATAATACTGTAGTACATCAATCTAAATGATACTGAACAGCCAAAAGTGTTTCAGTCCATCATTTCCATTTTTAAGGTTTATTCATGTTTTAATGTGTGAAAGTAGCTGGTCAGGATGGACTGTAATTACAGATGTGATGCAAAGGTCACATCTGCCCTCAGGCAACCCAATGACGCGTCGCTTCAGAATTCAACCCGAAACCCCATCATCTGAACAACAATCATAAAATCCGGTCTTTTTTTTTTTTAAATAAAACTTCTGCTCGAGCGAAGACTAAACAGCTGGAGCTTCTTCCCTCCTCCCCTCGTTCGTCTCAACATCTGGGTTCGCTCACCGCTCGGACTTTTTTATAACAAATCCCAACAAAAAGACGCTTCGTTTTTTTAAAAGTAGTTTTTAAACGCAGCACCGCTTTTAAACAAAGGCATGCGTGAGACGTTCAATGTCCTCCCGATTTTTCCGCTCTCGTGCGGGACTGAATCTGTGCGTGATTTTTTGTTTGTTTGTTTTTTGTTGCGTGTCTCACCCGCGTGGCTCCTCTTCAGTTCCAGACTAAAGATGAATAAATATAAAGTGCAGCATCTGGAGACGAGCAGCAGCCGGGTCGTCCATGACGCCGCTGCCGCCGCCGGACTCTGCTGTCGCCGCTCGGTGCTCTGCATGCTGCCCGCGCCACGGAAAACAACCTGAAGACGACAAGAAAGGAAGGAAAAAAAGAAAAGAAAAAGAAACTGGAGCAGTGGTTTTCTCCCAGGAGGAGGAGGAGGAGGAGGAGGAAGGGCCGACAGAAAGCTGCTGCCGGGTCCGGCCGCTAGAGCTCCGTATGAACAAACCAACCTCCGTCTGTTAGCAAAATATCTCACGAACCACTGGGCGGATTTTAACGACACGTTCAGGTAAAAACAGCCGAATGTGCAGCTGCAAATAGAAAACATTTGGACTAGATCCCATTTAAGATGGCTAATAAATGCAACGGATTTTTTAAAAAAAAATGCCTTATTTAATTTTACACAAACTTAGTGTGGTAGTAGCTGAGAGTGATCCATAACACGTGCTGTGAGTTACAACCTGTGCAATATCTGTCAGAAAAATATCTAATTAACCACTGGACAAATTTGAGTGAAATTCTGCAAAAATGCAGAACTTGCTGAGAAACAGCTGAAATGAGCTAAAAACATGCTGAAATGTATCTGAAATCTAAACTAGCAGAAGAAAGCAAAAACCCGTTTGCCCAATTAGGCTTGAAGAAGCACACACAAAAAAAGGTAATTATCTGAAAAAAGCTGGGGGGAAAAAGCTATAAGCAAAAAGAACCAGAAGTGGAGAGAACATTTTTGCTGAATGAGCGAAAAAAAAGTCGTTAGCTGAAAAAAAAGCTGAAATTAGCACAAAACAGCTAAATAGAAAAAAATAGAAATAGACAAAAAGGTTGAAACTTGCAGAAATAAGCTGAAAGTAGCATAACGAGCTGAAATGTATCTGAAATGGAACAAGCCTAAACCAGCAGAAGAAAGCAAAACCCCTTTGCCCATAGCTTAAAAAAGCAGCACACACACACAAAAAAGGTAATTATCTGAAAAAAGCTGGGGGGAAAATAGCTGAAAAGTAGCTAAAAGGCAAAAAGAAGCTTAAATTACCAGAAGTGGAGAGAACATTTTTGCTGAATTAGGATGAAAAAAGTTGAAATGTGCGCAAAAAAATGTGGTTAGCTGGAAAAAAAAAAGCTAAAATTAGCATAAAACAGCTAAATAGAAATGGAGAAAAGTTGAAACTTGCAGAAATAAGCTGAAATTAGCATAATGAGCTGAAATTAGCAGAAATAAGTTAGAAAAAGCAGAAAGATGTTGTAGTTAACAGAACACATCTGAAAGGAGCACAAAACAGCTGAAATTAGCTGAAAACATGCTGAAATGTATCTGAAATGGAACAAGCCTAAACTAGCACAAAACAAAAACCCGTTTGCCCAATTAGGCTTAAAGAACCAGCACACACACAAAAAATGGTAATCTGAAAAAAGGAGGGGGGAAAAACAGCTGAAAAGTAGCTAAAAGGCAAAAAGAAGCTTAAATTACCAGAAGTGGAGAGAACATTTTTGCTAAATTAGGATGAAAAAAGTTGAAATGAGCACAAAAAAATGTAGTTAGCTGGAAAAAAGCTAAAATTAGCATGAAACAGCTAAATAGAAAAAATAGAAATAAAGACAAAAAAGTTGAAACTTGCAGAAATAAGCTGAGAGTCGCAAAACGAGCTGAAATTAGAAAAAGCAGAAAGATGTAGTTAAGAGAAGCATCTGAAAGGAGCACAAAACGGTTGAAATTAGCTGAAGAAAATGTTTCCGTTGGCACAAGAAGCTGAAGCAGAACAAAACATGAACGGAGCAGTAAAAGGATGGAAACAGATCTAAAGCACTGAAGGATGGAAAATGAACTCAATTCATTTTCTATGAGGAAAGAAGTGGCAGAAAAGGTGAATGGGAAACAAAAAAGTTGCACCAAGACCAAAAGTCACAGCAGGATTGTCCTGAAAGAGCCGAACGGTTTGAAACAAGGATTTGTTGAAAAAGCACTGTGGAACGAGAAAGATGCAGAAAAACGTACAGAAGAAAAATGGACGACAACAGTGTGAACGCTTCATAAACGATGGATACAATCCATTCCAAGATGGCCGCCATCACCACTAATGAACAAGGGCTAACACAAAACACAATCAGTCTAACAGACTGAGCTAAAACTGGGTGTGGTAGTAGCTGAGAGTCGTTCACATCAACGAAACGTTTTTAAGGTTGAACTAAAATGGCTACAACTTGTGTGCATTTGTTTTAGAAATGATAAACGTTTTTATTTTATACACGTTCCACAGAGCGACCGTTTTTCTTCTTTAAAGCTTTCATTTTGCCACAGTTAACTTTTAGCTGCTGTTTTGCTAATATTAGCCGCTGTTCAGCTCGTTTTCACGTTTGCTTCTTCGTCGTTAAAGAAAACCGATACGAAACCCAGGCGCACAGAACAACCAACACGTTTTAACCAATAGTATTTAATGATTTCTTTGTGCTAAGGCCCGTTCTCCCCCACAGCAGTACTTTTAGTTAAACCAGTCCTTTGCATTTTATTGGCCAAAAATAAATTCAAACATAGCTAAATAAATATGTGTTCATGGAATCAGGAGGGTGGGGCTCAACCAAAACAATTCCAATTAAAAAGGCAACTTGAACACAAGTTTTCTCTATGAACTTTTTAAAACTCATCATTCTTTTCGCTAAAAAAAAGTTAAAAGGGGGCGGGGTCAATCCTCAGCAGTTTCCACAACTACTGTACAAGCATGATCCTTTATAAAATCTGAGGTGGAACACTGCCACCAGCTGGAAGTTCAACGCTTTGGTCACATCTGGTGATGATGCATCTTCTCAGTTTGCAGGTCTGGAGTTTAAACTGGTCTGGAGTTTAAACTGGTCTGGAGTTTAAACTGGTCTGGAGTTTAAACTGGTCTGGAGTTTAAACTGGTCTGGAGCTGGGTACGGCGCCGGAGCCGTTTGAGGTTCAAAACCCAGGCTGGCGTTTCTTCTTTGACTTCAGGGAGATGAGAGCGAACAAAGCGTTTGGGCTCGGGAGGTTCTGGCTACGTTTGGGCCAGGGTGGCTCATGCACGGGCGTTTGCGTGAGGGAGCGTGTGGGGTACGAGGCCTTCAGCAGTCCTTCTCCGTCTGTCCACGCTGAAGCAGTTCTGTACTTCGTCTTATTTTGTCTTTTGAGCAGAAAAGAAAAATCTGAAACGATAAACCCACTTTTCTCCCCCCCAGCACGGCGCCAGGACTCCCCCCCCTCTGCTGCGAGAGTCTTCCAGGGCTTTGACCCCTAGAACGATGCCGCTCTTGAAAGAAAGCAGGACAGGTGGGCTGGGGTGGATGGACATCAGAACCCTTCCATGACTTCTCACCCACCCCTTGCTGCCATCTGACCAGTTTCCCTGGAGCTCTTCATGGCAAGGTGGGATGCTGTTAGGACGGGGGAAGAGCACAGCGCGCCCCCCCCCCCCCACATTGAATGATTCAGTCACTTCAGAGGCGTGAGCTCAGTTTGAGGCGCTGTTGTTGAAGGAGGTGGAGGTGGAGGCCACGGCCATGCCAGAGGTGCCCGAGGAAGCCACCGACTTGCGGATGTGGGGCATGAGGAAGGGGTCACTGGCCAGCTGGTGGACGTCGATGCGGTCCTCTTTACGGTAGACGAGACAGCGTCTTATAAAGGCCTGGGGAGTTACAAAACAAACGGTGGGATCATTAATTCAATTCAGTTTATTCATATAAACAAGTCACAACAGAAGTCATCTCAGGGCACTGAACACAAACACTCATATACATAAAAAGTAAGTTAATAAGCCATAAAGAGAAAAAACACAAATGAAGCACTTCGTGATGAAAAGTTCCTCAAGGCTCTGTACTTGGACCAAAGTTATTTATTTTATATGTGAATGACTTGGTAAATGTGTCAGGACTCCTTAAATGTGTACTTTTTGCAGATGATACCACTTTTTTTTGTTTAGGTGAAGATATAGAACAGATGTTGGAATTGATAAAGACAGAATTTGTCAAGATACAAACTTGGTTTAAAATCAATAAATTATCATTAAATCTAGAAAAAACTAATTACATGATATTCAGTAATAAAAAGAAAACTGTTGATGTTCCACTCAAAATTGAGGATGTTGAGATTTGTAGAGTGAGTGAGGTGAAGTTTTTGGGTGTTATCATTGATGACAAACTGAC
>JBBPBX010070254.1:3576-18641 GCA_038048925.1 Garcialebias charrua
TATCAGCAGCACACCTAAATTAACTGTGTGTCCAGAAATAAAATGACTTTAAGTGGCAGTTTTTTAAATTTTCACAGAGCAAAAAGGCAAAAAGAAAAAAAGTAAAAAACCCAAAGAGATGATGTGAAAAGCTCAAACTCCAACTTAGCAATCAGGATAAAAGCTATAATATTTTTATAAACACTGCAGTAATAATGAATGTCCCATTAAAAAACAATGAAAATGGAACAAATGAATATCTAAGATTAGATTTGAACACATTAGTTTTTTGTCTCAGTGGAACCCTTGCGTGATGTCTGCAACATTAAGTCCATAAAACAGTAGTAGGGACAAGTTTAACAATATGAAACTTTTCTTGCATGAACACAAATCAACCATTTCCTTGCCAACCCTGTACAAATTGTCTCTTTTATAAATGATCCTAGTCATGTTACAGTAAAGACAATAAAAGCAAAATTTCTAGAGATTATGTGGACAAATCACTTGAGAATTTCTTGAAGTTGTTTGTCACAAATGTACTTTACAAAGGGATAATATTTTGCTGGTGATCAACCTGGAAATGAGAGATGAGGATATGTGGACAGAAGGAGGATGTGTATTATGATTATAAGAGGATGCTGTGAAAACTCATGCTTTGTGTTTGCAGCATTTTTGTACCATCAAAGGGGAAATTTCCGATGACTGTTTTTGTCTCAATCTCAACACTACATGTACTTTATTGTATTTACAAAATCATGTGTGGAAAGCAAAAGAATAGGATACGAATGCTAGCAGTCAGCAAATGTAGATTTAAAAACATCCTGTCACCTTTCCTTCATGTTAAAAAATATTTCTGTGGTAAAAAATAAAAAGTTGAAATTATATTTTTGTTTGCTTGAACTGCCCCTGTGGAACATCTCTGTGTAAAAACAGCTTTGGTTAACCTGCAATGAAATGCGTCATCAGAACTGTGAACAAAACTGCTCCCACCAGTTTAATCCTCTCTAAGAAGGAGCTGAATCATAAAACATGCTGACAGTACAGCACAGCAGCTGGCTCCATCACACCCTTTTTATCGCTCGCCACTGAAAGTACAGCGTTTTGAGCTGTGCGCGTGGGTTTGGGTATCTTTTACTTAAACATTTCTTGAACCAGAGGACAAATTTTATTGGAACTTCTCAGAAAGTCATCATTGGATCCAAATCTATAACTGATTACCGGTAGCTTTTAGAATCAACCGGACCTTAAAAAAGACACTACAATGACTATCAATCGGTTAAATTTACAACTACTGAGTTAACATTTGATATATCAGTAGCTGAACATCATTCACTACACACACTGGATGTGAGATCCCACAATATTGTGTGACATCATGCACAACATTACTTCCAATGTTGGACCAAAATGGCTACAACTCTGTCATTTCTCAATATTAGATGATCTTAGTCTAAATCTGGCATGAAAGGTTGCAGGCGATAAACCCTTTAGAACACAAATCTTTCTAATTATATAATTTCTCTGTCCTGCTTTCCATGCAACTTTTATATTTTCTAATAAGGTTTTTAAAGAGCTGTACTGACTGACACCAACATCTTATCAGGACTATGGTGCTATCTGGAAGCGCTTCATGGACAAATCTCACCATCTTGCAGTCAAATGCATACCCTATGTAATGTGTCTGTAAATGTGCTTGCTGGTAGAGTTTTTTGACGTCTTAAATCATATCCTGACAAGGACAAGGTGTGAAAACATATTTTTTGTAATACCACTATCCTTTCCTCATGGTCTTTCCCCTTTTTCCATCTAAAGAATAAGGGCCACGCTCTTTGGAGCAGCAGCAACGTGCACTCCGCCCATCTTTCGGACGACTGTACAAACATAATCTCACTGTACATCGGTGCAATGATTATAAAGCTTATTCTGATTCTGATTCTAAAGATTACCTGACAGCTTTACTTACAGCCTCTCGGATGCAGAGCTTCTTCAGCTCCAGTAAACACTTCTCCAGCTGGTCTTGGAGGGCCTGGTGTTTAATCTTCATGGCCCGTGTGTGCGTTGTCACATCCTTCGTATGAGTGGTTGGGCTGTCGGAGCCTGCATCATACAACAACAGAAAGAAAATAAATATTTATACACAGTCGAATACCTAAC
This sequence comes from Garcialebias charrua, assembly GCA_038048925.1. Taxonomy (NCBI): domain Eukaryota; kingdom Metazoa; phylum Chordata; class Actinopteri; order Cyprinodontiformes; family Rivulidae; genus Garcialebias; species Garcialebias charrua. Next base: position 5,710 of record JBBPBX010070254.1, read on the forward strand.
AAAGTTATTTTTTATGTTATTGCCAGTGGTGGGCAGCACTAGTCCAAAAATTAGTTCCGCAATTTCTAAAGCACTTATTAAGTTATTTAGGTCCACAATTTCAAAAGCGCTTATGTCTTAGGAAAACTAGCGGAAGCTAATTTTAAAGCGTAAGTTCAATTCAACACTTGGTAACCAACAATAAGTTATGCAATATTTGCCCTACACTGCCAACTAGCAGTGCATGAACTGTTATACACCTTCATCCTACCTATAACCGCGAATCGCTGGGGATGTCATTTCCTAAAATAGACCTTTCGCTCATGGTCTAAAAATTAAAAAGTTGTTGAATGTGTTGAGGGTTGCTATTTTGGCTGCTTCTTTGTCTTTTTCTTTTGTTTATTGTAGATTTTTCATTAAAAATGCATCGATAAAGTAATTTCAAAACTGTTTACTGGAAAACTGAAGCGCTGCAATGCATTATGGGCACATGACGAAAGCAAAGCACGGAGTACAGGAAACATTAACCATTGCCTTCCTGCTACGTAAGCAGACACAGCAGCATTGTGGGAAATGTCTGTAAAATCAGAACCATGACTGAAAGCAACAGGAAGAATGGACATATACCTTCTCTCAATGATTGCTGTTAGTTGGGAGGGGAGCTGTAGAATGGGTCACGTGCATTGTGTTTCATAACAGTTAAACTTTCCACTGTTCAAGACAATGAATACTGATAGATAATTAGTTAATAGCGGTACTGCATTTTAAATAGAAAAAGTGCAAAGCTGCTTATGAATTATAAAAATTAGTAAATCCGCTAAAGCGCAATCAAATTATTAAGGTCCGCAATTTGCGGATTCGCACTTTAGCGGGCTGGTGCCCATGACTGGTTACTAATGCTAATAAAGGCCAAAAGGATCAAATGAAAACACAATATTTGATAAAACTAATAGGAAGTGAGGATAAGTAGTTTTAATATTTTTTTTTTTTTATGTTTTAACTTGGCAAGTTAAAACAGCAGACAGGGTTAATAAGTTTTACTCAGTCTGAACAGGAACTAGGAACAATCCCTGTCTTTGTTCAGTTTTTGTTGACACGCTGTCACTAAATGTTGTTTCAAGTGTCCTTTTTGACGCAGTTAAACTGCATTGCATTAGTGACAAGTCAGTGAGCAGATTGAATACCTGTTTACACACTTGATGCACAAGAATTTGAGAACAAAGTCAGTTGATTATTTTTGAAAAATTATTTGGGTACCTTAAAAAAGATTTTGTGTCAAGGAAGTGAAACTTGTCTATTCATGAATCCAAATCAGTTGTAAAATGAGTTGGATCAATTATTAATGCCAATAAAATAAAATAAACTAAATACTACACAATGATAAGTTTGTTTTTATTGAATTACTTTACTTAAACATTTTAATTTCCGATCATTTTTATTGTCATCTAGACCATCATCTGTATACGGTAATAAAATGTAGAAGAATTTCCAGTGGCCACTGCAGCCGGCGACTGTTTTGACAAGAAATGATTTAAACCACACTGGTATTCTGAACCAAAGAAAGGATCCTTTGTCTTTATCTGAGTGTTCATTAGCGACATCGAAACTGCAAAATCAGTATCAGGATCTCTGTAACTCAACGCAAGTGTTCGACTGGCGCTGTCTGTAGCCTTGGTGACTGATGACAATGGGAGTGGCAGCAGGCAAAATGCATTTAACACCAAATACCTTGAGAGATTACTTGAAGAATCCCTGCAGGTACTGACAAACATCAGAGGTACGACAGGAAGGAAATAGTGACAGCACAACAATGGGCTAAAGAAGCCCTCAATTTTCAGCCACAATCATCTCCTTTTCATTGCAGACTGACACGGTTCATTGTATGGAGCAAAAACCATGTGGCTCAAATATGAGGAATGTCACAAAATCAGCACTGAGCAAGGAGAAAATATGTGGGACAATGCCTAATCTAAATGACAAAAACGGATGAAAACTAAAATTGTGGATTGGCTTGCAGTACAAAGATGCTTACTGTGAATGCTATTTAATTAACTAATTAATATATTTTTGTGACAGCAAACTATAGATTGATTGTGGATCTTAAACCTTTTCAAATGGCAAATAAATGAACAGAAAAGATTTAATAAGATTAAATATTGACTTCTCTTTTCAGTTCATTTCCTTTATATAGCACCACGACATTCTAAAACGAGCCACACGTCTGAAGCAATTAATCTAAAAACTAAATTTAAAAAAAGTGTTCAATAAATTATATCTAACCTAACAGATTTTAACTAAAACTGCTGCAGCAATAGAACAATTACAGACAGTAAATGGTCACTCTCTTGAAGCAGAAAAAGTTTTCATTTTCTAAAGCATAAAAACATCTTGAAGTTAACCGGAAGTTAAATTCTGAATTTAATTAATGAAAAAAGATTAAAAAAATTATCACACAAACCCACGTTTTTTTCTTCTTCTAGAAAAGTAAATAAAGTCGTTTTTCCAGAGAGGCAAATGTCAAGTTTGACAGAAACAGCCTGCAGTAATGTCAATTGAGTCGATGAGGACTGAATCTCAGGACTAAGTTTCACAAAGAGAAAATATAGTGGTTTGCAATTAACTAGAACTATGTATATCAGACAGCCAGTTCCTAATTTCTGCCAGAGGCTTCATTAGTTGCTGCTGACATCACACAACTAAAACTCTAACCCAAAGTGCTGGTGAGCATTTGCATCCTGCGTAATGTGAGCACTGGCTTTCAATAAAGACGATGACTGAGTACATTATATATACAGTATGTCTGGTAAAGTTTAAGTTTAAAGATTTTTTTTTTATCAATCACAAAACTTTTAAAGAGATGATTTTGGATCTCGTCCTTCATGTTGCTCAGTCATAATGTATCCCTGTCTCCTGTTTGCACAAAACAACTTGTTTCCTTTGAAAAAGCACATCATTTGCATTCAATGTTACTAATTTAAAATATGTGTTGTGCATAAAGTTAATTGTGTCTGTGTAATACCTTAGGTTTCTTAATCACCCTGAAAGAACGCAATTGAACTAAATATTAAGAGACTTATCAACATCACATCACACTGTTCTCACCTGAATGGAAGACGTTCTAAGGTGTTTGTGTAATGATTGAGACAGTTTGTTAGACAGCTTGATAAAAACTTCTTTTATGTGACTCCAAAAGTGTCAAAACGAGAAAAACTACAATTAAAGACATCTTTTTTACTGTAAAGGTAGACCTTTGTGCATCCAGCATTGTTTGTACAAAGGTTAGTGGACAATAACTTCATTTTGTCTTAAAGATAAATATGATCAAATGTGGGGCGGCTGTGGCTGAGTGGTTAGAGCAGTTGTCTTCCAATGTACCATATTTTCCGGTGTATAGGTCGCACCTTTTATGTTTTTTTTTTTTCAAGGCCTGCGACCTATACACCAGTGCGACCTATTTATGGAATTTTTTCCATATTTTTAGACCAATTTTTGCCTCCGTTATTGACCGTTTTTCACTTTGCCAGAAAATGGTGCAGTACCACTTTCGGCCGCTAGGGGCATAGTGCAGTACCACTTTCGGCCGCTAGGGGGCGCAGTGCAGTACCACTTCCAGAGGAGTATACCGACCGTTTCCACCAAGAAGAAGAAGAAGACCGTTTCCAGTTCATGTGTCCGAAAAAAAGCTCCTCAGCTCGGACTGACTGTCGGCCTCCTGGTCTGGATGTAGCTTCTGTTAGCTCTGTTTGTTTGCTGTTTGTTAGCAAGATAAGTCAAGAACCACTCAGCGGATTTTTCTGAAACTTACAGAATGGAATCACAGTGTGGACGTTTATAAGTGAGTAGCTTTATTAGATGTTTGAGATAAAAAAAAAAAAATCTTTTATTAGCATAGCTTCTGTTAGCGTTGGTTTTATTTCTGTTTACGTTATAAATAGCTTCAAAACCACTCGGTGTATATTTTTTCTGCTTACAGAGTGTAATTATAAGGCTTTAATGTACTTAACTATGTCCTGGATGAATCATTTGAGATAAAATTCGATTTTTTATTCGTGTTCTGAGAGGCGGACTCCTGTGTTAGCATTCGTTTTTATTTCTGTTTACTTCTGTTTGCGTTATAAATAGCTTCAAAACCACTCGGTGTATATTATTTCTGCTTACAGAGTGTAATTATAAGGCTTTAATGTACTTAACTATGTCCTGGATGAATCATTTGGGATAAAATTCGATTTTTTATTCGTGTTTTCAGAGACGGACTCTCCTGTGGCAGACATTAGCAGCAAAGCTAAACACTCGGTCCATATTGCCGGGTTGACTCAGCGGTGACGCGGAACGTCAGCGGTGGATGACGCGTTACGTCGGCGGTGACGTGGGTGCGACCTATACACCGGTGCGATCTATTTATGGATTTTTCCAATTTTTTGGCAATAATTGGACACTGCGACCTATACAGCGGTGCAACCTATAGTCTGGAAAATATGGTAACAGTTGAGGGTTTGATTCCACCAGCAGTCACATGCTGAAGTGTCCCTGGGTGTCACTGATTAGTCTTTGTAAAGATATAGCAGAGTGCTATATGAATGGATAAATGAGGGCACAGATTGTACTGTAAAGCACGTTGAGTAACTTAATAAGATAGAAATATGCTATATAAGTACAGTTCATTTATCATTTTAAAGATAAATATGATCAAATGTAGGCGTTAATTTTAAATAAAGTCTTCTTTGTGGGGTTATTCTGTGCGTGCTGTGAGTTCTAATGTTTATTGTTTAAAGTTTTTTTAATATTTATGATTTAGACTAAGAAATGTTTATGTCTTAGTCTAAATTATTGTGTAATTGGTATACATTACAGATTATCCTAGTTTTTAGTACTTGCAGATATGATTTAAAATTTACCAACCTGCTCAAAGTTATGAAATTATTTTTGCCTAAATTCAGTTTCTGTGTTAGAGAAGTTCCACAGGGTTTTTTATTTTCTGTTTTCGTACTGCTTTACGTTCTTCTGCTGTAACGCAGTATAAGCTAAGAGTATTTTGTCAAGTCCTACCACAAAAAGAAAAGGGTTACGTCCCAGAAAATAGCTGTCCCTTCATATATGCTGGTGAAGATTCTCAGTCGTCCAGGACATGATCAAATCAAAAAAGGCGTTGAATACAGAACAACTGGACTTTATTTGTAGCAAACAAGACGTTTCGCTTCTCATCCGAGGAGCTTTATCAAGCTCATTGATAAAGCTCCTCGGATGAGAAGCGAAACGTCTTGTTTGCTACAAATAAAGTCCAGTTGTTCTGTATTGAATGCCTTTTTTGATCCCTTCATATAACATATAAGTTGCACACAAAAAAAACCACTTTGAACACACGATAAACAGAAATATACTTTACCTGAATGAAGGATGATGCCACTGTCAGTGTCACTGATCTCTCCAGTGCCTTCCATGTCAGAAAAGTGACTTCCTGTTACTGATCATCAACTGAGGCAATGTGATGTAAAGCCACACACACCATGTCCTGTGAAAAATCAAGGCACAATTAAAAATAACCACTTTTTTCAAGCTCAAATTTGAAGAAAAATAAGATACTGTTTTAATAAGAAAAATATCAAATCAACCCCGACAAGTAATCACATTTCACAAAGTTTAAAATGAAGTTTTCTTGAAAACTGTAAAATACACATACTTTTGTTAAACATTGCTGCTTTAAATGACCACACCTAAATGAATCCTGACAACAACAACAAAAAAGTTCATGGAAAAAAAAAAAAAAAGGAGATTATAAAAGTTTTATTATAAAACACAACATGACATGCAGCTGGGCATCAAACGTAACAGTAAAACAACAGAAATGTAAATTTAAAGGCAAACCACTTTAACACAGCATTCTCAACAACTGTGGTGATCTGTCGCTGCAGTGATTCAGGTGTGACGTGCCTTTTGACCTCACACACAGGTGCAGTCATAGTCTGAGTACACGCACAGGCTGTTCTGTCTGGGGTGTTTCCTGTGACTGCATGTTTGTTAAGTCATTCTTTGTAATAAATGTTGGCACTGGACATATATCCACCTGATCTCAAGTACCGGTAAGAAAAAAACAACTGGGTTAATTATTAACTCGGTGACTACAGGAATGTGGAGGTGATTGCGTTCCACCACTCAGGGGGTGACTTCAGCCAACACTAGAAAGCTTCCCTGCTGTGTCCACAGGGATGACAATATGAGGTCAAATTGTGAGCAACTAGTTTGCTGGTCCAAGCACAGCGTGACACTCAGGAACACACAGGGTTTAATAAAATCTGTCACTTTATCATCCGGGACATGCCTCCACAAAGCTCACATAACTGACTGAAATAAAATCACAAATAAGTTGTTGTTGCCTTTGCAGAATTTAGCTGAGACTACTCTGTTGGCGAAAACAACAAGATTATTCAACATCGACGCCTTCAATACTGTAAGCAGAGATGTGCATGAAAGTTAAAGGGGACCACACATTCAAAATTCACTTTTTAATGTTTTTTTACTCAACTTTGGGTATTTACTTCATAAAAAAACAGTCCTAAGGCCAAAAAAATGCACCCAGTGGTTTATTTACTCTAAGTAGATTTATTTTACTGTGATAATATAGGTTTCGTTTTTGAAATAAACTGGAAATCAATCTCGCTTGTGACGTCACAAGCGAGAGGACAACCCACCCCAACCTGAGTCCAGCCCCTCACCTAGCAACCCCTGGTTAGGCTCAACCCACTTCTGTATTAAACACATGACTGTTGTTTTTCATGATTTCATCTCATCTTTTGTTTATATGTTATTAATTTCATGTGTACAGCACTTTGTTGCAGCTGTGGTTTTTTAAATGGCTTTATAAATAAAGTATAATTGTTATTTTTATGTTTTAGTTCAATTTTTAGTGTATTTGCGATCTCTCCCAACGCGCCGCCGGCAAAAATTAAACGAGCATACCCCCGGCGTAGAGACCGGTTGCGACGGGACCCTCTTCTGGCTTGATGGAGCGGAGCTTCAACTGTACAGCCTCACTGAAGCCTCACAGGAGCCTCGCAGCAGCGAGGACCTTCTCCTTACGGATTAATTTACGGGAGACACTTGGTGAACTTTGTGTTGTCTTGACTGGAACAGCGATAACTCCCAAAATCGCCGCGTGAAACGAGCGGAGCTGGCTAACACCGGAAGAGGAACAAGCTAACATTAGCATCTGATTCTGGTGGTCTCATGCTAAAAGGAGCAGCAAATTGCGGCGCGCTCAGACGGGTTTCGGTAAGTTATCTTAAGCTAGCACTAACAGTAAGTCAAATGAGTAATAAAAAAGAGCTAATTTTAAAACAACAACACATTACAGATACTGGCTGTTACAGAGGGCGTAAACAGATCTTTGAAGGGCGTGGACTTCAGAACTTCTATCAGAAACCGGTCGTTCAAAACGAAAGTTAAAAATGGCAGAATTAAAAAGGGTATAATTGATTATCTAAGAATTATTTTGTGCATTAAATTGAAGGAATAGGGTCTGGATAGCCCACAGAAATACCATAAAAATTTAAAAAACCCATCTGAGGTCCCCTTTAAAAAATATATTTGATAAAAGCTCCAAAACGCTTCGATCTACAAACACACTGGTGCAAAAACTATGATAATACTGATCAATCCATCAACACAGTCCCATACAAGGAAATAATCTTAATCTTCAGAAAAGCTACTTGCAGCATTTACAGCCTGAAGATCATCACACTGCTGATCTGTTTTAAACATGAAAAATAGAAATATATCTAACTAAAGCAAACTTTTGGTATTGGTTACTGAACACATACGTTTTACTTCAAAAATATGTGACTATTTTAAAGAATAGCCAGCATATGTTCCTAGACACCAAAGTTAAGGTTTGTTTTCTGACATTAAATTCAGATACACTTAACATACAGAAACACAGAACAAAGTCCACAGTTATGAAGGACTGCAGTCTTCATCTATTAAATTATGCAAACAATTAGCCTTTTTCAATGTGGTTTATTTTATTTTTTTAATGCTCTGTTAATGCCTGCTATATCAATCAAATAAATTATTATTTAACTAGGCTGATTTTGGTTTACCGGCATATTTACAATACATATGTATGAATGTTACTTCTAACTATATCAGTTAGATAATATATAAAACTTTTAAATTGCATTTTTTTAAATCAAGATTTTTCATGTTAATTAAACTAATCTACAAAGTACAATAACGACTGCCCGCTAAACAGCCATTGACTCGTACTTACTTTTTAAAGAAAATTAGGAAAAACAGCTAAAATCCAGGAGATGACGGCTTTCTCTGCGAAATCACAGCTTGAACAGAACAGAAGTAAGAAAAATGTGAACCGAGTGGAGCCTGGACAGGAATAAAGGACTCACCCAGTGAGAGGAGTGGCTGCGTACTCAGAGGGCTGAACAATTTACACCGGTGTCGTATAACTCAGCTCTTCTGACGGAGTTTGAAACTGTGTCAACAACAATGACTGAAGAGGAATTATTACACCTGCCATTAACCTCTTATCAGCCTACTAATGCATGAGTGGCTACTTGGCCCAAACTGTGTCTGGTATCAGAGACACTACCGCTCCAATAAAACTAAAGGATGATTAACACATCAAGCTGAAAAGAATCAGAAACTAGAGTCGCCTGACTGATCCCCAGAATGTTAAAGAAACTGGCAAAACGGTTTGTAAAAATACCATACAATATGCTGACGTTGCTGCTGCTAGCTCATACATCCTTTTTTGTTGCTTTTATAGAAATCTTATGTAAATTGAGCGCAGCATCATGACCCATTCTGCTGTAATGTGTACTTTCCTAAGCACAAATGAAGCCAAGCACGATCTTTTAACCAATAATCTTTAAAGATAAATAATCTGTTTTGGAGAACCGTTTTCTAACAATAATCACATTACTACTATCACATAATGATCAAATATCAACAACAACAAAAAAATCTGTCTACTGCCATCTTCTGGTTGTTTAAAATTAAAGTACTGTATATACAGTACTTGAATATTTGAACTCTCAGCAGATTTTCCTGCAGCCCCTATGTTCCTACTTGTCAACCCCTTTTCAAGATACTGTACCAGTACAGAGGCTGTTTTGTGGCCTGTCATTTAGCCTCCCCCTCCTTAAATAAGGGGGAGCATTTGGGCAGTGGGTTAGTCCGCACAGTTTAAGGAGACTCGTAGCACCTGCTCTGCAATTGCGTGGCTTAAATACATTCTGAATGTAGATATTCGTTTGGGCTTTCCAGGAATGTTGGGGATCAGCCTCAGAAAAAGGTCCAGCAATTCCCAGACACTCAAGGATCACATCTCAAATGACATGGCACCGGGGAGCCAGCGGCTCCACTGACAATGGCTGTAAAGTTTTGGTTCAGTAATGTCTACATTTAGAGTTCACAGAGGGCGCACAACTGGACACATTTCACAGATACCAGCCGTGACGAACAGTAGGCCTCCAGCTTATTCTGGCTTGCCAACTCTTCAGAGGCTGAGGTGAGTTCATTTCCAAGCAGAAGATTTTAGTCAAGTGGCACTTTTCATATGGGAAAAATATAGAAGATTTAAGTTTGATATATATACAGTATATATATATATATATATATATATATATATATATATATATATGTATATATATATATACACATATATATATATATATATATATATATATATATTAGTGCTGGACGATAATTCAATAACGATAAATATCGCGATATACTTTTATTCAATAACGATGATATGAAGTTTAAGCATATTTTCGATATTTCGATAGGATTTTACAACGTTTCACTGACGTTTTTCTGTTTCTGTTCGGGTTGGAGCGGCTGCTTCAACAACCCGCCCGGACAGAAAAAGCTGTGACACAAAACGTGCGTGGTGACGTCGTTGTTACGCAGCGCTCACTCCAGCAGCAGGCGTTAGCGGTAGCAGGCTAAAAGCTAAGCTAGTCTCCAAAGCGCGTTAAGTTTTCGCTTCAAAACGAGTCAAACGAGTGCTCATGACCGTCAGAATGTGACTGAACAAAGTTTCACAAGCGAAGAGAAAGAGACGACATCACTGATGAGAGGAAAGACTAATTCGTCGGTGTGGACGTAGTTCGGTTTTGTTAAACTGCAGGTCTCATCTGCAGCGAGTCCTACTCGGTTTCTTTATTTTGCAAAACGTGACGGAGTCGTTCTAACTAGCGGTGGAACATCTAACTTGTTTAATCTGAAGAGTTTCCACTCGATAGAATATGATGAGAGTCAGAAGATGAAGAACAATAAAGTTTGAGCCAACGTTTCCCTGAAACTACGACGTAAACAAACAGCCCCAGCCCTGCATGTTTTTTTAATTCAAAATAAAACAAATTCATCAGAAGAAGAAAAAACACTGAATGAAAATGTGCAGAAAGACGAAAATAGTGTTATAATATCTGCCCCTTGTTTAAAAAAATACAAAATAACTACAAACAACCTTCACTTCACCTGCACCACACCTTCCCAACAACTTTGATTTAATCATCTTTTAAAACATATAAATAGTTTTAGAAATGTTTATGGTGATATCAAGTCAACACAATCCTGATTTACAACTCAGCTCCTTCAAACTAGTCCTAAATCTCCTTCACATTCCGAGGACCAAATTAAGGACCATGGGAGACCGGGCTTTCAGTGTGGCTGCCCCCCGCCTGTGGAACTCTCTTCCTGACTGTCTAAGAGCTCCACAGTCTGTGGTTGACTTTAAGAGCGACTTGAAGACCTTTCTTTTCGACCAAGCATACTCTACCTCCTCATGATTCTACTTTTGATCTTAACTGATACTGTTATTGATTTTAATTGTTTTATTGTTTGTTTTATTGTCATTTAATTCTGTTGCTCCTTGTAGCACTTTGAGATTTTCATTAATGAAAAGTGCGTTATAAATTGAATTCATTATTATTATTATTATTATTATTAAATGGAGGTTTTACAAACATTTACATTCCCTTCAGTGTTTAATAACTAAACAAATTTTAATTGAATATTTGGGGGTAATTTTTTTTTCAGTTTTATACATGACTTGTAAAATACTATGTTCAACCAAATCATAAAATTTTAATAATTTAAACTGATGAAATATTTGTTGGGTGACCATAGCACTTCCTACTAATAATTCTTATAGCTCTTTAAAAACAAAACAAAAAAAACAGGGTTTGTAATAGTTTTACATGCTTTTCCCCAAACTTCAATACAACAGATTAAATATGGAACAATCATTACATTATTCAATATATTCAAAACTTTGTCATTCAAAAACTATTTTACTTTATACAGTAATGCAATTGATTTTGTTATTTTTATTCTTAAGTAATTTCCATGAGATTTCTATGTCAGCTTCTTATAAATAACAACACCCAAAAGTTTTATTTAATTAACTATGAATTTCAATGCTGTAAATTTTAAAGATGTTTAAAGTTAAAACTATTAATATTGACACAGTTGAGAATTTTATGGCAAGAAAGTTCATGCTCAATAATCCACGTACCAAATCCAATAATTTTCAGTCGGGTCATCTGGACAGTTTCTTTTTATAGAAATTGGATGGAGGATGGAGGGTGAAACGTTTCTATAAAAAAGAAAGTGTCCAGATGACCCGACTGAGAATTATTGGGTTGAGAAGTTTATGTTTATTTGATGGTGATTTCCATCTTTTTGGAGGCTAAATACAAATACAAGGAGAACATTAATTTATTTGTATAGTTTATAGTTTTTTTTAGGCTTTTATATTGTTTATATCGATATCGAATTATATCGATATCGACCGAAATTAAGAACTATATCGTGATAAAAATTTTGGCCATATCGTCCAGCCCTAATATATATATATATATATATATATATATATATATATATATATATATATATATATATATATATATATATATATATATATATATTAGTGTTCATCAAAAACTGTTAGCTTATGTTTGCTGCATATACTGTATATGTATCTTATTAATTCTATTTAGTTATAACTTAGTGACAACTGATAGTAGAACTAGATGTGTATGTATATCTACGTGAGTAGGTATATGTAGATACTTTCATCTAGTCCAGAAAATACTGTTTTTTTAATTTATTTTTTAATTACCGGTATTAAAATTAATATTACTTCTTTTTTTTCTGGAAGGGATACAGGCAACAGGAAGACTATTTATCCTATGAATTATTGAATGGATAGGGGGTATGATAATATAAGTTAAACTTCATCATACTCCTTTTCAGATTCAAATTTCAAATTGGGTATGTTTATTTGATATTGAGATTGTATCTATACGGTACTTGGAAACATGAAAGTCTTCAGTATTATGTTTCATGGTGAAATGTCTGTCTGAAATAAAATGTATCATCATCATCATAAATGCTTTCAGGATTGCCAATAACAAAGTAAAATTTACACTGAAAGCAAATGCATGTTGTGTTCATTCATGTCTTTTTTTAGATATACAAATAGCTTGAAAAGAACAGAAACATAATTTCTCTTTCAAGTCTGAGACTATTTTATTAAAGACTGAGTTGTAGAAACTGACCAAACAACAGCTTTGTAAGGTTTTTCAAAGATGTACCATGCTGTGCCACAAATTCACAAGTATTTATGCTTTATCAAAAGGAAAGGTTGAACAAGACTTATCTACCGGTACTAGGTCATCTGAATTTAAAACGTAAAAAGCAGCAGAGAAGGTAAAGACAAAAGAAGAAGCAGCTCTGTGTATAAACATGTTGCATAAAGTCTCTGACGATAACTATAAATTAGATATAAGGGAATTACCATTTAAATGAGTAATAACCTCTTCTGGTAAAATCTGTTTTTTTAATGCAACACAAGGAAAAAGCAGTTGACAGAGTCAAGGCAAAAATCCAACATCTATACTGTATGAAAATTAAAGACAAAATTATACTATTTC
>JBBPBX010070255.1:0-17500 GCA_038048925.1 Garcialebias charrua
TCTGGGACAGAGATACAGCAGCTGACTTCTTCCTCTTCTGGGACATCCACCAGACATTACCTTCAGCTAAGAAGTGTGTGATGAGAAGTGTGTGATGACTGAACTGAACTCTGAACTTTTCCAGGGACAGATGGGAGCAGGTCCAAGAGGTTGTGAGTAATGAGGACAAATACAGACACTGCTGCTACTGTTGTTATTGAGATGGCTGGAGATCTTCACTGAACTAGATCTGTGCTTTTAGCAGAAAATGTGGACAAGTTGGTCTTTTTGAACAAAAACTTAGAACTTGATTACCCTGTAGTTCAATTGTAAACAGTCTGTTGCTGCTTATTGTTCTGGTTCTGGCTGTTATTGTATTTATTAAGATTTTTGTTATTGTTAGTTTATTTATTGTAAAGAATGCTGTTTATTTAAAATATCATCCAAATGGGTCACTTTTATTTATTTTTATACAAATGTATTTTGGCATATTTTCAAAATAAACATTTTGTAAGTCTTTATTTTGTCTTTTTTTTGTACCGAAAATAAACCGAACCGAGCCCTCCTTGAAACTGAACCGAATCAAAATGTGATTTTAGCGTACCGTTACACCCCTAGTAAACACATACAGTACAGGGGAATGAAGAAACAGGAAAATACTGACGAAATTTACATAAAATATCACAAAAATACTACGACACTTGTAAAAACAGATCCAGATACAACGATGGCTCATTCCCTAAGGTTTAGTTGGTTTTTTTCATGCTCCACAAAATAATAATTGACAATAATAGATAAACTGACAGAATTTAAACATGAGCAAGGCCAAAAAAAAAAATACAGTATAGTATACTGTATATATTAGAGTAATAATTCTTACCAGTTTCTCTAACCCTTTTACTTTCCTTGTCAGTTAATAAGTATTTTAGCATGCTGTAACACCATCACCATTCGTTCCTTAACATATTTTATTGCATCAATTATCCCAGTGGAGATAAAGAAGAATTAATGCAACATTTCCAAAGACATAAAACGGTGCATCATTTTCTTCTGGTGACTGTGGGACCAGTATAATTATTTAATAAACTGTACATTCCCTAAGATGGCAGAGGAGGAGACAATCTTCATTTATCGTTTTTATTTTTTAGACATTCCCAGTTTTCACTGTGGGTTTTGTTAAAAATGTGTGAGGTTTTTAGCTGATACATCTGAACAGAGCTCTTTCAGGTATGACACTGGTAACATAATCAGTGATGAAATGTTTTCTAGTTTGCACCGACAGCTCAACTACAAATAAAAACACACATGTTGACAGATGATGCATTTTCCATATTTGGACTTCTATACGTAAATGTTTGGCTCCAGTTTCATCATGCTGTACTTTTGTTGTCAAACTGATGCGTTTCTCATTCTGTTCGTTTTATTTCTGTCATGCGTAATGTCACAAATGTGCGGTCAGGACAATGAAGATGTTTCTTTAATTTGTCAGTTTGCTTGTTGCTGTCTGACGAAGGTGCGGTGAGGTGTCAGGGTTGTCGTGACGCTCAGCATGGCTAAAAGAAAAACATGAAGACCCACAAAGCCATCAAGCTTCACTCTCAACCATCCAGTTAAAGAAATCCAACAATGTTCAGTCAGGTCATCTAGACAGGGTTTTGTTTTTTGTTGTTGTTGAGACGTTTTGTCCTCCATCCGAAGGGCTTCATCAGTCTGAGGAGTCACAAATAAACAAACAAATCATTGTATCACTAGCAAACTGGTTGGCCCAGGTGAAAATTTAATGTACTTCAGTATATAAAGTATGTTTAGTTTTCCAGAAATATATTAGAGTATGTTCTCTGTCAGGTTCTGCTGTCACGGAAGGAGTGTTGAACCCAAATGCAGGAGGATGATGACAAGAGGCGCATGAAAAAAGCTAAAAGTATTTATTTATCAAAAAACAAAACAAAGACTTGCAGGGCAGCAAAAACTATTAAACTAAACTAAACTGAACTAAACTGAAGAGGTACTTACTAATACTCTAGGAAACACGGAGGAAGGGCAGAACACGACACCATGGGAGGACAATCCTGAGACAATCACAAGACTGAGAGGAGCTGACTATATACACAGACACACTGATTACACACGACATCCACCTGTGGTGATTAAGACAAGCAGTGCTGGGTAGCGCTAATCCAAAAATTGGTTCAGCTATTTCTCACTTATTAATTTATTTAGGTCCGCAATTTCAAAAGCGCTAATGTATTAGCAAAGCTAGCGGAAGCTAAATGCTAACGCGCTAACGTGCAAATGGCGAACTACTTTTTTTAATCCAGCAGATTTGACCATTTCGTGAAACGGTTAAGCTCAGAAAAACCATTGTGCTATAAAGTCAGCTAAGAAATATATTTTTTCTCAGCAAAGAAACAATTGTTTTTACCGTGTTTTGTTGTAAAGTCCTACGTTTCTGTGGCGGTCGCCATTTTGAACAGGGCAAATGGCGAACTACTTTTTTTAATCCAGCAGATTTGACCATTTCGTGAAACGGTTAAGCTCAGAAAAACCTTGTGCTATAAAGTCAGCTAAGAAATATATTTTTTCTCAGCAAAGAAATAATTGTTTTTACCGTGTTTTGTTGTAAAGTCCTTTGCTTCTGTGGCCGTCGCCATTTTGAACAGGGCAAATGAGGCGCTGACGCGTCGCGTAGGCCGCTGAGAAACATCCATAAGTTCACCCTCCATGTTAAAAACTCTTCGTCTGACTCTTCGAAAACAAGCAATAAGGCTGCAGAGTAACACACTGGCTGCTAACTGCTATAGAGAGAGCGCTCTCTCTAGCCAAGAGACTGAGGGGGACGCTTTTTTGTCACGGACCACATCCGGCGCTGACAGGATATGGTCTGTGAGCAGTCGTCCGGTTGATTTAAGAGCCCGTAAATAAGTTTTTTCGTTTTTACTGATAGATAATTAGTTATTAGCGGTACTGCATTTTAAATAAAAATAGCGCAAATCCGCTTATGAATTATAAAAGTTAGTCAATCCGCTATAACGCTGACAAATTATTTAGGTCTGCTATAAGCGGATTAGCGCTTTAGCGCTCCCAAGCGGTCTGACGCCCACCTTTGAAGACAAGACACAGGTGAGACAGGGGCAGGAACACAGAAAGCTGAATGAAATACAGAAAGCACAAGCAGGAGGAACAAAGAGCTGAAGGCTGAATTAAACAAACATGAAAGACTAGATTAAAACACAAAAGACTGAAACACAACAGAAAGCTGAATTAAGCACAAACAGACAGAACACAGAAACACAAAGGGCTGAAACACAGAGGGTTGGATTAAACACTAACAGACAGAACACAGAAACACCAGACAACTAGAAGACAGACTATGACATAACCTCCCCCTCAAGGGACGGCACCTGACGTCCCTTAAGACCCCAAAACACACAAGAAACACAGAATGGGGTGGAAGGATGGGGGAAAACACAAGGACGGAGGGCAAGAATAATCCAAACAAAAACCGACAGGATGAGGCCTAAGAACCAAACACAAAGACTAAACACGAGAAAAAAACGTGGGAGCTAAACACAAGAAAACATCAAAAGTTCAGGGCGGCAGCCGGAAGGCCGTCCATCACAAGGAGTCAATTCAGGCGGGTGGCCGGGAGGCCGTCCATCACAAGGAGCCAGGTCAGGCGGGCGGCCGGGAGGCTGTCCAACACCAGGAGCCACAACAGGCAACATGGGGACCTGGGGATCTGCGGCTGGCACCAAGGTTACACGGGGGACTGCAGATGGTGACACAAGGAGCCGTGGAGCTTCTGCAGCAGACGGCACAAGGAGCCATGGAGCTTCTGTAGCAGACGACACAAGGAGCCGTGGAGCTTCTGCAGCAGACAACACAAGGAGCCGTGGAGCTTCTGTAGCAGATGACACAAGGAGCCGTGGAGCTTCTGCAGCAGATGACACCGAGGCAGACGTCAAAGACGAGGCCTCAGGAGCTGCAGACGTTGAAGATGAGGCCTCAGGAGCTGCAGACGGCAAAGAGTCTTCATTGGCAGAGTCCGTCGGTAGGATCAGAGTCTTCGACGGAACCTTCGGCGGTCGAGGCAGAAGCTTCGGCAAAATCTTCATCGGCAAGAACCAGGAGCCGAGGAGTCGAGCGTCGAGGAGTCGAGCGTCAAAGAGTCGGGCGTCGAAGAGTCGGGTGTCGAAGAGTCGGGTGTCGAAGAGTCGGGCGATGAATCATTTATTAGATCTTCTGCGGCAGGTTCTAGATCTTCTGCGGCAGGCTGTGGCGAGATGGGCATCGAGTCCATAGTCGGTGGTGAGTCGAGCGTCGAGGATTCGAGAGTCGAGGAAGCGTCAGGCGAGAAGTAATCAGGCAAAGAGACGTGAGGCGAAGGGATGTACTCAGACGAAGTCGATGCGTCAGCGGCGCGGGGACCTTCTGTAGACGTCGAGGCATCGGCGGTGCTAGGACCCTTGGTAGACGTTGAGGCATCTGCGGCGCTGGAACCCTCCATAGACGTCAAGGCGTCGGCGGCACTGGGACCCTCCATCGATGTAGAGGCGTTGGCGATGCTGGGAGCCTTTGGTGACATAAAGGCGTCGGTGGTGCTGGGACCTTCTGTCGATGTAGAGGTATCGAGGGTGCTGGGACCCTCTGGAGACGTAGAGGTGACGGCGGTGCTAGGACCCTCTAGAGACATAGAGACGTCTGCAATGTTGGGACTCTCTGTAGAAGTAGAGGTGGTATCTTTGGCGGAATCTTTGGCGGTAGAACTAGGAGCCAAAGAACCAGGAGCCGAAACTGCAACCGCTGGGGGACACGGAGCCGGGGATGGGGCTAAAGCTACTGGGGTGCCAGGGACCAGAGACGGGGCTGCAGCTTCTGGGGTGCCAGGGACCAGAGACGGGGCTGCAGCTGCCGATGGAGGACTGGAGTGCGGGACGTCCCCCTGGGTCTCCTCTCGGTAAGGCTGAAGTGGGGCCACATACGTTGCCCACAGAGAGGCCATCGTGCCAACTCTTCCTCTGTGTGAGTGCTGTACCGGACCTCCAGTAAGCGGGGGCAGCCAGGCAAAGAGCGAGGTGGGGATGGGCAACGGGGTGCAACGGCGAGGCGAGGTGGAGATGGATGGCGCTGGGAGTCGTGGTTCCGACCCTTCTTTACTGCTTCTTCCTGCTACGTCGGCGGTGCGAGCTGAGGACAGGAGCACACGAGAGATCGCCCTCCAGCTCAACATCATCTTCAGACCACTGCAGGTGTGGCAAGCAATAAGTCGGTGGGGTGGCGGAAGAAGCTGGCTTGAAAGCCAGGTGGCTTCCCCGGAGCTGAAGTCTTTGTTCCTCCTCCTCGACCAGAAGAGGAGATGGCAGAACTTCTACCTCCGGGTGGCGGTCACCTCGTCTCTGGACAGGTTCGGTCCGGAACCCCCCCCCCACCCCCTTCCACCGGATGACAGGCTTCACCTCCACTCACTTCTCCTTCTCCCATTGGGCAGTCTTGTCCGCCTCACGGGCCAAAAACTCACAGAGTTATCATCTCACTTCTGGGTCCAGTTTGATGTCCAGCCATTCTCCTGCTGGGTTCAGTAGATGGTCTAAGGATTCTGTCAGGTTCTGCTGTCACGAAAGGAGTGTTGAACCCAAATGTAGGAAGATGATGACAAGAGGCGCATGAAAAAATCTAAAAGTATTTATTTAACAAAAAACAAAACAAAGACTGGCAGGGCAGCAAAAACTATTAAACTAAATTAAACTGGACAAAACTAAACTGAACTAAACTGAAGAGGTACTTACTAATACTCTAAGAAACACGGAGGGAGGGCAGAACACGACACCATGGGAGGACAATCCTGAGACAATCACAAGACTGAGAGGAGCTGAATATTTACACAGACACACTGATTACACACAACATCCACTTGTGGTGATTAAGACAAGACACAGGTGAGAAAGAGGCAGGAACACAGAAAGCTGAATGAAATACAGAAAGCACAAGCAGGAGGAACAAAGAGCTGAAGGCTGAATTAAACAAACATGAAAGACTAGATTAAAACACAAAAGACTGAAACACAACAGAAAGCTGAATTAAGCATAAACAGACATAACACAGAAACACAAAGGGCTGAAACACAGGGGGCTGGATTAAACACAGACAGACAGACAGAACACAGAAACACCAGACAACTAGGAGACAGAGGGCTGGATTAAACACAGACAGAACACAGAAACACCAGACAACTAGGAGACAGAGGGCTGGATTAAACACAGACAGACAGAACACAGAAACACCAGACAACTAGGAGACAGACTATGACATTTTCAAGTGAATGTACTTATTAGGATTACATGGTAAATGGAGCTTACGTACTTATATAGCGCTTTCCAGCCCCCTATGAGGGGCCCCAAAGCGCTTCACAGTACCAGCCATCCACCTATTCATACACCTATTCATACACCCATTCATACACCGGTAGCGGTGGTCTGCTGTGCAAGGCGCCAGCCAGTCATACAGGGAGCAACTCGGTAGGACATCGAAAATGTAAAATAAATAAATGTATCTAAATATACTTCAAGTACATTGTTATAAAATATATTTTGTTACACTTTAACATATTTTTTGTAAAATATGACAGAAATTTCAACCAAATATATTTATAAATTTAAACTTCATATAAACGATTTAAAATGCACTTTGAATGTATTTGGAAAATTTTCTTTTCAAACCACACTTTAAAAATATATTACAAACATGTGTATCCAATACTTTCCAGCAGTTAACTAAGTAAAACAAATATGTATGTATTGGAAAATGTTAATGTTACTAATGCTCCAAATTGCACTAACATTTTCAAACACAATTTTTTAACTTAGCTTTTTATCATTTTCCAAATAAATATATTTGAAAAATAATGTATGCATAACAACTAATTTAAAGTGAAATACTTTCAATGACATGTACATGGGAATATCATATTTAATGCTAACAAAGAATGCCCATTATAAGCAATAATCTGTTACCAACAATTGTTATAGCCAAAAATAACTGAATACATTTTTTTACTGTAAAAATAGAGGACTTTACATTTCCTCAATCTCTTTCAACATTGTTTAGCAGAGGAATCACAAATAATTTGTTCATGGCTCCAAATACCACACATTTGCGTTTCAGTGACGAGGATCTACAGCAAATGCAGTACTGGTCTTTAACACTTCAGCAATAAATGTACAAGATATCTTCAGTTGTACATCTCTCCAAACATGATCAGTTTTCTTCAGTTTTTTAAACAATACACAGAAGCTGTCTTTATCAGACAATCCAATTTCAGATGTAAAATCTATTAGTGTTAATATTTCACCGGTCCACTGTAGGAGTACTGCTTAGAGGGGAAAACAGTTTGTTTGTGACTCCTCAGACTGATGAAGCCCTTCGGATGGAGGGCGAAACGTCTCTCAACAACAAGCAAGCAAACAAACAAACAAACAAAAAAACTGTCCAGATGACCTGACTGAACATTGTTGGAAGACCCAAAGAGTTTCCAAATCCAATTTACCATCGCTGAACCTCATTCTTACTTTTAAAAACAAAATTTCATCTTTTGATCACTAAAAAAACCCTTTCCTTTACAGTTTTCACCTTTTGACTTTCAGTTTTTGCTGTGAGTTGTGGGAGCACATTATTTACCACAATCTATTTACCAGAAGTCATTTGTCCAATAGCTCAATAAAAAAAATCCATTTACTCAGTTGAGTCAAGTTCATTGAAGTACAGGTTGGGCTCAGTCAGATAAGAAGTGCGAATGTTCTCTCGGTAAAGTTTTCAGGCTGATGATTGATTGAAAATCCTCTTACACAGTCATCTGTTGACTGCGATGGTTTAAAAAAATCTCTGGTGATAATAAAATAACAACATAAAAATTTATTTAGCTCAAATGAAATCCTGGTAAGCGTGCTGCTCTTGTTCAGTGAAAATGCTTTGTTTTGAGGAGTCAACATTTTTAGTAAATAAAAAAAAACATATTGGTTTTATATTCATGTGAAAGTATAACAGTTGAGTTAGAAAGTGAAGAAGAAGAGGCTTATTTTTTTCATAATGAAACATAAGTGACCGACCTACAATTGAGTTTTACTGCAAATCAGCTAAACAAAATACCAGTTTCATTTAAATGGCAACAAAATTACTGTTTTTGGATGGAGGAAGCTTATTTTGGAATACATTCCACTTGACTTTAATATCAGAACCATAATAAGCTTTATTATCATTGCACCAAAGAACAGTGAGATTATGTCTGTACAGTCGTCCGAAATATGGGTGCACATAGCTGCTGCTCCTAAGAGCGCGGCCCTTATTTTTTAGATAGAAAAGGGGAAAGGTCATGAGGAAAGGATAGTGGTATTACAAAAAAGATCTCTTCACACCTTGTCCTTGTCAGAACACAATTTAAGACATAAAAAAACTACAACGTACCATCAAACACATAGTCAAATAAGGGCCACAGTAAAGTTTGGTTTTTATAATTTGAGAAAATTGGCAAAGGTGAAACCTATTATTTCATGGCAACAGTTCGAAACAGTAATCCATGCCTTCATTTTATCACGGCTGGATTACTGTAATTCTCTCTGTCTTGGAGTGAGCCAGTCCTCACTTGCACGTCATGGTGCAACATGCTGCTGCACGTTTTTTAACTGGAACACGCAAAAGAGAGCACATCACACCTGTCCTGGCTTCTGTCCACTGGCTACCCGTGTATTTTAGAGTTCATTTTAAAATTCTTTTGTTTGTTTTTCAGGTTTTAAACAGCCTTGCCCCCCATTATTTGGCAGAGTTTCTTCACCATTACACTCCATCCCGGTCACTCAGGTCTGCTGACCAGCTGCTCTTGGTCATTCCAAAGAGTAAGAGGAAGCTTCGAGGAGACAGGGCCTTCTCCGTTAGTGCCCTAGTTATGGAATGCTCTGCCTTTACACATTCAACAGGCCCCTCCATTTTTAAAACCCGTTTGAAAACTCATCTATACTCATTGTCCTTCAGCCCAACTGAGACTTGATTTTATTTCGTTTTTATTGGTATTAAGGGTAGAGCGGCTAGAGCAGAGTCTTCTTAGTTTACACATATCCCAGGAGAAATTTGATAAGCTGGCCTGCTTCAAGGCCATATGGGGGAGTCTGATTCAGATATGCCACAGTTGTTTTTTTGTTTTTCTGTTTTCAGGCTGACTGTTATTTCTCGTCAGCCTTGAGTTCTGCTGGTACTTTTCAATATCCAAAACAGCCAGATTTGTGGGCATTCCACTCGTATAGCTCCCTCCAAGGTCATCCTCAACATGCTGGCGAGTCCCAGAAGCCACAAGTGGTCTATGATTCTCTTAAATTGCTTCCATCTTATGGTTGAGCTTGTAAATCAACTGAGTTTAAGAGCTCGAAGCACAAACCAAACCTTTACTACTGATAGTCATCAGTTTTGCCATGGCCAAAATTGCTGCTGTCATCTTCTTTAATAACCGGTAACATACAGTATGTATCCTCTGGTTCCAAAGAGCAGAAACCCTGCTATCATAAATCCAGTGATGTAAACATCTTTGGCATCCTCCTGAAACAATACGGAAAGGCACATCAATTTCCATTCTCCCCATGGACCCATGATGTACCCTGCCACGTGAGTCTCAGCGGGGCATGAGGTTTCTCCAGGACCCTGTCGCTTGGTCGAAATTTTTTTTATCAATTGCGTTGAAAGTCCAGCTGACCAGATCCATGACAGTAATTTACAATACAGAAGATGTGTAAATAGAAACTCCAATATACAAAGTACAAGAAAGAGAGCAAAAAAGCAGGAGGGAGACAGGAGAGGGAAGAAATGTGTCCGTCTTGCTCGAGAGCGAGAGGAAAAACATGTCTCGTCCACTCCAAGACTGATATCTTTAGTAATAATAATAATAATAACTTTTATTTATAACGCACTTTACATCAAACAGATCTCAAAGATCTGTTTGATTTAAAGTGATTTAGATGCATGTGGAAACCATCCTTGGACTATACTGAAGAACACGTGTCCACCATCTTGTCTCAAGCATTTATTAACTCTTAGACTGAACTTTAAAATGATAAAAATATGTAAGCCCCCTAAACTTTCTTTGGTTTCTTTTTTAGACTGTGAAACTGAGCATTTGTTTTGTGTTGTGTTTTGTTCTTAAAAATGAAAATTAATAAATATATTAAAACATGGCACCAAAACTATGGAAAGATCAGAGAAGTTTCAAGTCCTCCATCATCGTCCCTGTCCCCAAGAAGCCACGCATCACAGGACTGAATGACTACAGACCTGTGGCTCTCACATCTGTAGTCATGAAAACCTTTGAACGTCTGGTTTTATCCCACCTCAAGTCTATCAGCAATCCCCTCCTTGACCCTCTGCAGTTCGCCTACAGAGCTAACAGGTCTGTAGATGACGCCATAAACCTGGCCCTCCACTCCATCCTGCAGCATCTGGACTCCCCAGGAACCTATGCTAGGATCCTGTTTGTGGACTTCAGCTCTGCATTCAACACCATCCTTCCTGCTTTGCTCCAAGACAAGCTTTCTCTGCTCGGTGTACCTGACGCCACCTGCAGGTGGATCACTGACTTCCTGACAGACCGGAGTCAGCGCGTGCGGCTGGGGAAAGCTGTCTCGGACACTCAGACCATAAGCACAGGTTCACCACAAGGATGTGTTCTTTCCCCTCTGCTCTTCTCCCTGTACACCAACTGCTGCACCTCCAGCCATGACTCCGTAAAACTTATTAAGTTTGCGGACGACACCACCCTCATCGGGCTCATCTCGGATGATGATGAGTCTGCGTACAGGAGAGAGGTGGGCCGGCTGGTGACCTGGTGCAGCAACAACAACCTGGAGCTCAACGCCCAGAAGACAGTGGAGATGATTGTGGACTTCAGGAAAGACAGAGCCCCTCTGCCCCCCATCACCTTTAACAACACCCCCATCATCATTGGGGACTGCTACCGGTTCCTCGGCACCACCATCACCCAGGACCTCAAGTGGGAGCCAACCATCAGCTCCCTCATCAAAAAGGCTCAGCAGAGGATGTACTTCCTGCGACAGCTGAGGAAGGCCAAGCTGCCGGCCAAGCTGATGGTGCAGTTCTACACGGCCATCATCGAGTCCATTCTCAGCGCGTCCATCACAGTGTGGTACGCCGGGGCCACTGTCAGGGACAGACACAGACTGCAGCGCATTGTGCGCTCTGCTGAGAAGGTAATCGGCTGTAGTCTCCCATCTCTCCATGACCTGTACGTCTCCAGGACTGTGAGGCGAGCAGGTCGGATCACAGCTGACCCTTCTCACCCTGCATACGGTCTGTTCGAACCACTCCCCTCAGGCAGGAGGCTTCGGTCAATTGGGACCAGAACCTCCCGCCATAAAAACAGTTTCTTCCCCTCTGCTGTCAGACTCTTGAACACTCATAACCATGCTACCTCATAACTTGCCTTGGTCGCTGTATTTTGTATTTGTTCTTTGTATTTTGATTGGGAATCACTGTATCACTGTATTTTGATTGCACCACTCTAATTGCGCTGTTTCTTAGTAGTTTTTGTTCACTGAATATTGTATTGATTGTATTGATGTTTTATGGTTTATGTTTTTTGTGTCTTATGTTTTTATATTTTATGCACCGTTATGCCGAAGCAAATTCCTAGTCTGTGAATCCTGTAAGAAATAATGCGCTTGGTAAGGTATTTAAACACTTACTGAGCCACCATTATTGTAGATGCGCAGTTTAGCAGACTTTAATCTTGCACAAACTGCCACCATGCGCGAGTTCTTCCTTTTTCCGATACTAAATTGTTTTTACTGTGATTAGACAAGAATGTAATTTCACAGGAGACTTCAATTTATATTGGTCTACCAGAAAATAGACCTTTTATTGAAACTATCACAAGAATTACATTAAACATTTGTATCGATATTAGCTCTGATTTAATTAACTACGTTGACAAGAATTCAAATTAAAACAAACAGACAATTTAAACTTAACTGTTGGCACATTACTTGACAGATTAAATGCTTATGAAAAATAAGAAATAGGAGGAAGGAGTACTGGAAGCTAAGTTAAGCTAAAGTTGGTTACTTTGAACCAGACTGGGTGACACCTTTTTCCCACGCGAGCAGCTGCTGGGCTTCCGCACGTTCAAACACACCACGGCTCGTTACCTGTTGAAGGTTCGTCTCTTGGAGACACGAGTGGAGAAGTTTGTGGACACACACGTGGATGGGTTTGTCCAGTGGCCGTCCAGTTGGAACTTCAGCGTGAGTGTGCTGATTCACGATACGAGGAACTCGCCTCCCTCGGCAGGAAACAACGGTCAAGCGCACAGACTGATTTTCAAAATAAAACTTTAGAAAACAAATTCTTCCAGAAGGTGAGTGACGAGTTACAGTAAGCTTTACTGTAACTCCAGCTGAGACGTGGGTCGATTTGACACAATGACCGGGCCGTCTCCAGCTTTCCCCGAGGAGAGAAGCAAGTTGTCAGTTCGTTCTCCTCCAAACACTAACCCAAAATGCAGGAAGTGCCCTTTAAGAAGGGGGTGTGACTTAGTCACATACTTCCTGCTGATTGGTTGTCGCACCCCTAGAGAGGGTGTGGCTTTGCAAGTGAGTGAGTTTGAGTGACAGATGATAGGGTAGACAATACACAGAACACAACGTCAGAGTATGCAGGTGCATGTGAACAAGTCAGTACTTTGTTTTGAGAACAGATTCATTGTTTTTAGAAAGGACGGGAGACCGAAAGCAAGCTATGTCTAGCACTTTTCCTTCGAAACAAAAACAGTTCAAACAAATACGAAGGATTGTTCCTTCAACTTTAGACACTTATTCTGCCTAGAGCAGACAGTTCAAAGCACGATCATTCTGAGATGTTCTCTTAACTTTGTCATATTTAAAATATACCAGCTTAGTAAAATCATCATTGAAATGACAAAAATACTGTTTGATCAATTCTGAATTAACACACATTAAAGAGAAAGTTCAATCTGATTAATTAGTGTCCATTAATTCATAATAATTGTTAACCCATATAAGTGTCCAATCGTCTCCTTGAGGGCTTCAAGAAGGTGTAACACTTAGAGTTCCAGAGAGATGCAGAGAGGTGTACTTGAAGGTCAAGCCTAAAATATCAGAGGCTAGGTGTATCACTACAATCCTGTTCATTGACAATGGCGATAATAAACTGAATCTGAATCTGAGAAACATTATTCTAAATACCAAAGGATATGACTTATAGGTGGATAGCTGCTACATAAAAGTATTTAAATGACTCAAAGATATTTTTGGTTTTAGGTCAGGCAAGATGTTGGTCAGCCTCTTGAGTGATGGTTTGAGATAGATCATCATATTTAATTCACTGTAAGGAGAAAAAGGAGTGTCTATCACATTCTGTGGTCGAAATCCTATAATCTCTTCACTGATCTAATTATATGCATATTGTCAGGCCAAAACAGATTCTCTGATATAATATCTTTGATTTCATCATGCTGAAGTGTGTAAATACAGTATTGCTCGTTCTGATCTCTTCCTGGATCTTTTTACCATTTTCTTTTACAAGTTTTAGTCTTTCTGGTCAAACCCTAATAAAATATACAGTAACACTATAAGCATCATGGCATGTGAATTTGTGAAATCTTCTGTGATTGGTTTGCAGTCAGAGTATGCGTTGGTGATGACTCTAAGCTACAACCACACCAAATTTGATCCCAATAGCTATAAATCTTACTGTGTTATTGTTTGTGTTCCTGAGTTGATTAGCCGACAGCCATCTTGTTTTGGGCTGACTTCTAAAGTTAATCAGTTGGAGATGTGCATAAATAAGCAAATCAAGTAAATACTGTATTACATTATTGCCCATATTTAGGGCGGCCGTGGTGTAGTGGTAATGGCAGTCGTCTCCCGATCGGAAAGTTGGCGGTTCGACTCCCGGGACCCGCACCATGTGTCGTTGTGTCCTTGGGCAAGACACTTAACCCTGAGTTGCTCCCGGTAGGACTGGAAAGCACCTTGCATGGTAGTCTGCCGCCACCGGTTTATGAATGTGTGTAGCATTCAATATATGTGTAGCACTTTGAGATTTTCAGTAATGAAAAGTGCGTTATAAATTGAATTAATTATTATTATTATTATTATATATCAATAATATTAGTATGTAGCATTTTTTTCCATCGCTTTCTTTTATTACTGTTGTTTTTTATTTTATTTTCACTAATTTATTGTTCCAGTTTATTCATATTTTTATCCTGTTAAGCACCTTGGTCAATGCAAGGCATTGTAGGAAGGTGCTATACAAATAAAGTTTATTATTTATTATTATTATTATTATTATTATTATAATAAATCTATAATGAAAGTTTGGTTTTTGAGCATCAAGTCCCTTTTTAAAGACCGTGTAAAGTGAAATTAAATGTGTGTTTTTAGTTTGTCACATGGCATAAATATGTGTTATTAATCACCCATATAAATCTGACTGATTAAAAACATTGTTTACCTTATAAAATTAAGTCTCAAAAATCATGAAAAAACATGATTTTGCCTTGCCCTGGAACGCTGGGGGCGTGTCAGTGCGTGGGCGTGGTTTCAGCGCAGCTGCGCTCGTGTCCTGCTCCCACAGTGGAGAGGCAGACAGCAGAGCCAGTAAACCTGCTCTGTTTTTATCTGAATTCTGTAACAGCAGCTACTTTTTCCAAGAGTTACGCTGTTTTTGTAAATAGTTTTCTTGTGTGTTTTTAATCTGGAATGAATTTAAAAAAAAGAGTTGTACCATGCGGGAATTGAACCCGTGGAGTTTGGGACAGAAGGCAAGCGCTTTATCCATTGACCTATCCAGGCACTACAGATACTTGGTATAAAACCACGGATATAAAAACACGTTATGATTTGTACGGGTGCCCTGACCATTGCGACATCCAGGGAAGATGCACGAACGAGGCATAATTGATTAGCTAGCTAACAATGAACAAAATATCTATGCTATTGCTATCTGATGCTATCTGCGATTCGCGAGTGAACGGCTCCACCGAGGCGAATTTATACGGCTGGAGCTGCAGGGGGTGGGGCTATACTAATGAGGACCGCGTGACGAAACGCGGTCCCGTTTAAACCACGCCTAAAAAATCCTGAAAAAGACATATCTTTATACACAGTTTCATCTATAACTCCAAAATTAATTGAGCTACAATTTTGAGACTTTTTACTCATTTACAACATTACAATTATGACATTTATAATGTTTATTTAAGAAAATATTGAAATTCACTTTACACGGTCTTTAAACAAACAAACCCCTTTCAAGCAATAGGAGATTTATTGTGCATTAATAAAAAGTTTTACTATTTTAGTATAACGTTTTGTCCTCTTAGTTCTTCCTTTGCCTAAAAGGTTCTTCTTGTTACCATAAACAGCAGAAGAAACAGAGATAGAGCTTATGAATAAAAATCTGGCGGTACTTAACTCCTAATTAATAAAGTGGATTTAGAGTCCTGCCGTGTTGTAGCATCAGAACACAAACAGCTGATTTTTGGGTTTAGAGGAAAGAAAAGTGTAGCAATTTTAAACAATGTAGAAAATAATGATGAGTACGACATTTTGGCTTTGATATTTCAAGGGGCGTTGCCCGTGAGCTCTGTCATTAACGTCCCTGGACAAAAGTATCAAATGAATCAAAGTCATTGATTTATCGACACAATTAGGCTTTAAAAAAATATAATCCATTATTATGGATTGTAACTTGTACAAACCTCAGTTAGTCAAAGAATCAATAAGTCAGGCAGAGTGGACGGACATATTGAGCTCCTCCTTAACGGCAGGTTAACGGAAAAATGCATTCTGGTCCATTTGCTAACAAGTGTGTTCCACTTCAACAAACAAACAGAGGTGAAATGAGGCAATATCAATAAAAAATATGGAAAGTGAGCTAAATGTACACAGTGTTGGACTTTAGTTTATCACTCACATTGAAAGCCTTTATAATAACTGAAGAACAGAACAATTTGAACAAACACTAAAAACTGCATTGACTTGTTTGCAGCTATAAAATATAAATAAGGATTATCTCACTGAGAACCTCAGAGAATATAACATTCCTACAATGTGAACAATCCACACCCCTCCCCTCCTTTTTTATTTCCCCATATTGTAGGGGTCGGCAACCTGCAGCTCTGGGGTCACGTGGCTCTTTGGTCTTTGCAATGTTGGACAAAATTAACATAAAATTAAATTTAACTGATTTTAAACCCACAACAGAAAGAAAGAGAACAGT
This sequence comes from Garcialebias charrua, assembly GCA_038048925.1. Taxonomy (NCBI): domain Eukaryota; kingdom Metazoa; phylum Chordata; class Actinopteri; order Cyprinodontiformes; family Rivulidae; genus Garcialebias; species Garcialebias charrua. The sequence continues at coordinate 16,276 of JBBPBX010070255.1, forward strand.
TTTAGCAGTTGTTATGTCCTTTTTTCTGCAAATATACCACACAAGGAGCGAAGCATGATTAGATTTAGCTACTTCTTCTATTCTACTTCCAGCCCCATGAGGGATTTATCGCTCTCCAGAAATTCTGTGGAATATTTTAGGAAAATTTTGCTTTGAAGAAATATGGAGAATCAGTTTGACAACAATACAAATACGAAATTAAAACATTTATTTATTTTATTATTTTTTTATTTACAAAATTTGTTCATTTTTTAAAATACAACACAAAACAACCCCATAAACGATAACATACAAAATATTAAAAAAATAAAAGGTAGCAGAAAGATGAAAAAAAATAAATCTTATCATATCTGCCCCTTTTTTCAAACAATTAGTTCAATAAAAAATAGTCTTCAGTAACAGAACAAAATGAATAACTCTTCCAAATTTTATTTTGTATTTAATTAAAAACTTCAATAAGTCAACTATAGGTACACATCTGATAAAATGTCCCGATTTTTCACATTCTAAATTCATGCTTTAATATTTCAAAGCAAGATACTTAATTATTCCATGAATAAAAGGAGGACTCACATAGGCTTGCAAAGTTCATTGTTTTAATTCTTCTCAAAATTGGTTGGAACTTTATTTTGTCTTATTATTCTTTAGTTTTTTCCCTAATGTGTAAAAAATATCAATAAATGTTCAAATTTTTTTTTGTGTGGGTGGGGTGGCGGGTGGGGGGTGGGTGACTGGCAAAGACTCTCTCCAACAAACTGAAAGTGGCCCATGGGCCATCAGTTGATAACAGTACAGCTGTAGCAGGTTTAGCTGCTCTGGACACGTTACAGTTAGAATCTTCACCAGCATGTTACAGTTTAGAGCAAAGGGGCACAAATGACTCTTTTTCTCTAAAAGGTCGTTGACCTCTGCCATAGGGACAAGACAGAACGAACAGCCGGACGTAAATGCTGACTGAATTTATTCATGATGTTTCCTTGAAAATGCCTGAAAATAAATCACTTCTCTCCATTTGTTCTCTGGCCCAGGCTGTCCCTCTTCATTTCTCTAAGCAGCACGTGTTCACAGAGGAACACAGAGGAGAAAAGGGGCAGAAGAAAAAAACAAAACACTGAACCGACTGCCATCTGCAATGGAATTAATGATCCAACTTGGAGTACAGCACCTCGGCTCTGCTGTGAATTGCAGGTAGATTCTGGGCAGCTTTTATCAGAGTTATGAATAG
>JBBPBX010070256.1:0-14414 GCA_038048925.1 Garcialebias charrua
GAAGGGGGGGAGACAAAATTTCCTTTTTTTTTTCTTAGAATAATGGGGGATTTCTCTCTTTTTTTGCCTTTTTATATTTATATTGTTTAAAGACACGGTTTCCTTTATTGAATTATTGGGGGGGACAGATCTATATTTTCCCAAGATTGGGGGGGTCCGGACCCCCCCGACCCCCCCAGGATCTACGCCTATGCTCATGCCGTGTGACCTGTGTCTGTCCGTCACTTGACCTCAGGTCATGTGACCTGTGTCGGTCAGTCAGTTGACCTCATGTCGTGTGACCTGTGTCGGTCCGTCAGTTGACCTCAGGTCATGTGACCTGTGTCGGTCCGTCAGTTGACCTCATGTCGTGTGACCTGTGTCGGTCCGTCAGTTGACCTCAGGTCATGTGACCTGTGTCGGTCCGTCAGTTGACTTCATGTCATGTGACCTGTGTCGTTGTATCAGTTGACCTCAGGTCATGTGACCTGTGTCAGTCCGTCAGTTGACTTCAAGTCGTGTGACCTATGTTGTTTTGTTAGTTGACCTCAGGTCATGTGACCTATGTTGGTCTGTCACTTGACCTCAGGTCATGTGACCTGTGTCGGTCCGTCAGTTGACCTCAGGTCATGTGACCTATGTCGGTCCATCAGTTGACCTCAGGTCATGTGACCAATGTCGGTCCGACAGTTGACTTCATGTTGTGTGACCTGTGTCGTTTTGTCAGTTGACCTCAGGTCATGTGACCTGTGTCGGTCCGTCAGTTGAATTCATGTCATGTGACCTGTGTCGTTGTATCAGTTGACCTTAGGTCATGTGACCTGTGTCAGTCCGTCAGTTGACTTCATGTCATGTGACCTATGTTGTTTTGTCAGTTGACCTCAGGTCAAGTGACCTATGTTGGTCTGTTACTTGACCTCAGGTCATGTGACCTGTGTCGGTCCGTCAGTTGACCTTAGGTCATGTGACCTATGTCGGTCCATCAGTTGACCTCAGGTCATGTGACCTCTGTCGGTCCGTCAGTTGACTTCATGTCGTGTGACCTGTGTCGTTTTGTCAGTTGACCTCAGGTCATGTGACTTGTGTTGGTCCGTCACTTGACCTCAGGTCATGTGACCTATGTCGGTCCGTCAGTTGACCTCAGGTCATGTGACCTGTGTCGGTCCGTCAGTTGACCTCAGGTCATGTGACCTATGTTGGTCCGTCAGTTGACCTCATGTCGTGTGACCTGTGTCGGTCCGTCAGTTGACCTCAGGTCATGTGACCTGTGTCGGTCCGTCAGTTGACTTCATGTCATGTGACCTGTGTCATTGTGTCAGTTGACCTCAGGTCATGTGACCTGTGTTGGTCCGTCAGTTGACCTCAGGTCATGTGACCTGTGTCGGTCCGTCAGTTGACCTCAGGTCATGTGACCTGTGTCGGTCCGTCAGTTGACTTCATGTCGTGTGACCTATGTCGTTTTGTCAGTTGACCTCAGGTCATGTGACCTGTGTTGGTCCGTCACTTGACCTCAGGTCATGTGACCTATGTCGGTCCGTCAGTTGACCTCATGCCATGTGACCTATGTCGGTACGTCAATTGACCTCATGTTGTGTGACCTGTGTCGTTTTGTCAGTTGACCTCAGGTCATGTGACCTGTGTTGGTCCGTCAGTTGACTTCATGTCATGTGACCTGTGTCGTTGTGTCAGTTGACCTCAGGTCATGTGACCTGTGTTGGTCCATCACATGACCTCAGGTCATGTGACCTGTGTCGGTCCGTCAGTTGACCTCATGTCGTGTGACCAGTGTCGGTCCGTCAGTTGACTTCATGTCGTGTGACCTGTGTCATTTTGTCAGTTGACCTCAGGTCATGTGACCTGTGTTGGTCCGTCACTTGACTTCAGGTCATGTGACCTGTGTCGGTCCGTCAGTTGACCTCATGTCATGTGACCTGTCTGTCAGTTGACTTCATGTCGTGTGACCTATGTTGGTCCGTCACTTGACCTCAGGTCATGTGACCTGTGTTGGTCCATTAGTTGACCTCACGACATGTGACCTGTGTCGGTCCGTCAGTTGACCTCATGCCATGTGACCTATGTCGGTACGTCAATTGACCTCATGTTGTGTGACCTATGTCATTTTGTCAGTTGACCTCAGGTCATGTGACCAGTGTCGGTCCATCAGTTGACTTCATGTCGTGTGACCTGTGTCGTTTTGTCAGTTGACCTCAGGTCATGTGACCTGTGTTGGTCCGTCACTTGACTTTAGGTCATGTGACCTATGTCGGTCCGTCAGTTGACTTCATGTCATGTGACCTGTGTCGGTCCGTCAGGTGACGGACAACAATAGGTCAAGCATGTTGTAGAACACAGCAATGGGCCACCTGCATGTGTCGGAACGCACCGTATATACATGTGCCAAGGACAAGGAGAGAGACAGTACTTGTAAGCAAAATAATTTATTTGACAGAACATCAGGGTTATAGGATAATCAGCACAGCAGAATAAGACAATTGTATGCATAAACTTGTTCTGGAGCAGACAAAGCTTTCCGTTCAGTGGATGTCCCAAAATGTTCAACTGTGAGATAACTTCAGGGTCTGTTATGTGTGAATTCAGGTCAGGGCCTCTCTTCTGACTAAGGGGGGAAGTGCAAGCAGAGTCTTACTTACCTGGTGGAAACATTGGAATGCAGTCTGGTGTGGTGGGGGTGTCTGAGTTGTGTGCACGCATATTTATAACAAAAGGCAGTTAATGGCCCACTAATGGTTGAAGAGAAGGAGGGGGTTTGTCCTCAGGATCTTGAAAATCCAGTCATTCTAGTGTTAATATGAAGGTGTGTCCAGAACTGGCTCACGGTGACTTCACTGAGAACCACAACAACATGGCTGGACTCATATGCAACCCTGCTCAAAGAACTTTCGAGGGGCTTACGCAAAGAATGACTGAAAACAATAAAGGCACCAAAAGAAGGGCAGTGCACTGGACTATCATCAAAGAACAAAAGATTGTCCACAGAAACTTTCAGCCAAGCAGAGACAAAGACTTTGTCAAATAACTGTCAAGACATGGTCATCAGACACAAATGGCCAGAATATACGGTCCGGATTTGGGGGATCCTGACGAGAATCAGAACCCAGTGAACGTCTCACTGGGGGCTGGAACAAGAGAAGGCTGAACACGTTCTCCAAACAGACAAGAGAACAAATTGTCCTGAAGTCACCCATACCAGCAAAGGTTGCACCCCATATTGATCTGTGAGGTTCTGTCAATGACTTTGGTATCCGGGGTCAAATTTACAGTTGGTATGATGCATTTTTTAAATGAAACACATAGGCACATTTAGGGCCTGCCAGCGCAGACCTCATGATTCTTAGTTATACTGTGCTCAGGTGGATCTGACGACTTGCTTTTTCTGGTTCCTGTAACTCTGTGGTGAAGCTTAAGGAAAGCAAGGGAAATGATCCTAGCTCCTGACCCTAAAACGAGTTAACTTTTATATTTTTGTTTTTGCAGGTTAAAATTTGTGTCTCCACAAACATTCATACAATGTTTTATAGAACTGAAGAGAGGGCAGCAGTTATCCTTGGCGGAGTGCATGTTAGGAATCTGATGTGTCACAAGGGGTACATTTTGGTAAATGATTATAACTTTAAAGAAAATGAGATGATATCGTAGATTACAGTTAGCTATATGGTTGTGAAAACCGAATTAGAGGTGGCAATAGGCTGGGGTTTAGGAAACATTTTTCTGGGATCCTGACACAAGTGCTCAGGTTAAAGGATGGTAAATTTAGACACAATTTCCAATTTAACAACCAAATAACTTTGGCGTGCAGACTACATAACTGAAACAAGGTAGAGTTTTGTTTCATAAGGGGGAGAGGTTGACAGATGTTCCTAAAAATAGAGAGGCTGGAATTGGTCTCTAAAAATAACTAGATTGTAAATAACTAGATTGTAAATGTTTCCTAAAAACAACTAGGTTGAAAAATGTTCCTAGAAATAACTAATTAACTAATAGATGGTAAATACATTTTGGTATACAAAGCATAATAAGGATAACTGATAAATTGGTATTATAAACAAAATCCACTTGCGTCGATATTAAGGCGACATCGGTCTTGAACGTTTTATTTTCTTTAATCATGTCATGGAGGAAGGAGTATTGGTGCAAGCATATTCCTAAATAGGAAGACAACTTAGGAAAGGGTTAGTTCATTAGTTATACAGAGGTTTTAGATTTGGAATGAACAAAATCGTCACTCATACAGCATGAGGCGTCTTAAAGGTTTATATGAGCAATTAACAACAATGTTAAAGGTTTATATGAGCAATTAACAACAATGTTTTTTCCTCTGTGAAATGTGTGTGAAGCAGATCTCTAGGATGGGGGACGCCCCTTGGAAATGTTTCCTGGCCTGCAGGCTCAAACCACTCAAACCTGAAGTGGACCTGATCAGAGGGTGTTTAGAAATATGGTGGTTCTGTAGATTTATACGCAATTGACTTGACTGGACGACATGTGACTTATTGACTCAGGAAGAAGGTGTATAGAACCACAGGTGTACAATGTTTTGTGAATTATGCTCTGCCGCCGCATGCTATGTTACTTTTATGTGTGTAATTTCTGCTATAAGCTGAATGAAAAGGTACAGTATTTTTGTAAGTATGAACCGCCTCAAAAACTACTCATAATTAACCCTAATGAAGATTAAGTCTCTCCCAAACCCAACTAACATGCATGATTCATTCTTTGTACTACTGATTTATAATTTATGGGGTGTTGTTTGCTGTGGACATGATTCTGCTTATTATAGGTGGTTCCTGGAAATGCTCCAGCTGAGGGGGTGAGGATGGAACTCTATTTTTGTTTTATTGCACATTTCCGGGTACAAATTTTAATATAACATTGGAGAAATTGGCTTACGTTTTAGAATCTGACTTATCAGCACCATTGTGAGTGGGTTTATGGATAGACAGTAGAGAGTAATTTAACTCACATGGATTTACCCACGTTTGGGCCTTCTCTCAGATGAGTGAATTGGGTTAAACCAAGAAGGCCCTGTTGTAGTTAAAAAAAAATGCATAACAGATTACAAAGGCAAAAACAAACAATGCCCCAGGGACCCATCTCTGCCTGATGCCCTCAATAAGTTTTATGCACGTTTTGATGATCCAAACAGACCTGCTAGCACCAGACTCACCTCATCACCAGATGAAGAGCATCTCAGGGTGTCCGCAGCAGAAGTGAGAGGCAGTCTCAGAAAGATTAATCCTCATAAAGCAACCGGACCAGACAACATCCCAGGGAAAGTTCTGAAGGAATGTGCGGACCAGCTCTGTGAGGTGCTGGCTGACATCTTCACCACCTCACTTGCACTGGAGTCAGTTCCCACCTGCCTGAAGACCGCGACCATCATCCCAGTCCCAAAGAGCTCCACAGTGACTGGTCTGAATGACTATAGACCGGTGGCCCTCACCCCGATAGTCGCTAAATGTTTTGAGAAACTGGTCATGTCCCACATCAAGGCAACCGTCAACATCAATGAGGACCCTCATCAATACGCATACCGTGAGAACCGATCAACAGAGGACGCCATTTCTTCCGTGGTCCACACTGCTCTCACCCACCTGGATCAGAAAGACTCATACGTGCGTCTGCTCTTTGTGGACTTCACATCTGCCTTCAACACCATGATCCCCCAAACTCTGATAGACAAACTATCTACACTTGGACTAAGCCCCTCTATTTGTAACTGGATACTAGACTTCTTAACAGACAGACCACAGTCCGTGAAGATCCACAACTTCTCCTCCTCCACCATAACCCTCAGCACTGGCTCTCCTCAGGGATGTGTGCTGAGCCCCCTTCTGTTCACTCTGCTCACATATGATTGTACAGCCACACTTCCAGGCTGTCATATTGTTAAGTTTGCAGATGATACAGCGGTGGTGGGATGCATCACAAACAATGATGAGTCCAGCTACAGACAGGAGGTGGAACACCTGGAGAGCTGGTGCAAAGAGAATAATCTTCACATGAATGTGAAGAAGACAAAGGAGATGATTGTGGACTTCAGAAGGAACAAACACACCCATGCCCCACTGATAATAGGTGGGTCTGCAGTGGAAGTGGTCTCCAGCTACAAATACTTGGGTGTACACATGAATGATAACCTCAGCTGGAGCAACAACACCACCAGCCTGATCAAGAAAGGTCATCAGAGACTCTACTTCCTCAGACGGCTGAGACGAGCTGGTCTGAGCAGCCCAGTTCTCACCTCCTTCTACAGGTGTGCAGTGGAGAGCATCCTGTGCTCCAGCATCAACGTGTGGCATGGAGGCTGCACAGTTGAAGAGAGGAAAGCTCTGCAGAGAGTGGTGAAGGCTGCACAGAAGTCTGTTGGAGTCAGTCTCCCCACCATCACAGACATTTACTCCTCCAGATGCAGGAAAAGAGCCACCTGTATCATGAAAGACCTCACTCATCCAGCACACTCACTCTTTGCCCCACTCCCCTCAGGACGGAGGTTGAGGAGCATCAAGTGTAGAACCACTAGACTGAGGAACAGCTTCTACCCTGAGGCTGTTAGACTCATGAATAAATAAAAATAAAATTAAAATAAACACTGCAAAATATCACATCATGCTGATGCTGATATGTTTTCTTGTTGCTGTGTTCATCTGTGTTCATCTGTGACCATCTGCTCATACAAACTCATGTTCGTGCTGCTGTTTATTCCCACTATATTAGGCTTAGTGTATTACTAGTTGATGTTTTTCTTAGTTAGTTCTCGATGTTATTACTGTTTTTCTCTTTCATTTGTTGTTGGATGTAACTGGGACCTCGTGTACATAATCTCGTTTTCATCTCATGTACCACATGCGGTGCAAATGACAATAAAGACTCTCTGACTCTGACTCTCTGACTTATAGTCTAACACAGGGGTGTCAAAGTCAAATACACCGAGGGCCAAAAAAACAAATTTGCTACAAGCCAAGGGCCGGACTGGTTCAATGTTTATTATAAGGAGGTGATAGAAGTTTTTTTTCTTCTTTCTGCACTCTTTTCATTCAATGTTTTTTTTAATGAATTTGTTTTATTTTGTCTCTTTTAAATGAATGAATAAATGAATTAAATAAAATATTAAATAAAGCCTCAATAAACACTTATGATCAATAACTCATGTGAATAATGCAGAATACCATCCTGATTTATGCTCAATAATCCAGGTGAATAACACAGAATAACATCCTGATTTATGCTCAATAATCCAGGTGAATAACAGAATAACACTCTGATGCATGCTCAATAATCCAGGTAAATAACACAGAATAACATCCTGAATTATGCTCAATAATCCAGGTGAATAACAGAATAACATCCTGATTTATGCTCAATAATCCAGGTAAATAACAGAATAACATCCTGATGCATGATCAATAATCCAGGTAAATAACACAGAATAACATCCTGATTTATGCTCAATAATCCAGGTGAATAACAGAATAACATCCTGATTTATGCTCAATAATCCAGGTAAATAACACAGAATAACATCCTGATTTATGCTCAATAATCCAGGTGAATAACAGAAAAACACCCTGATGCATGCTCAATAATCCAGGTAAATAACACAGAATAACATCCTGATTTATGCTCAATAATCCAGGTGAATAACAGAATAACATCCTGATTTATGCTCAATAATCCAGGTAAATAACAGAATAACATCCTGATGCATGATCAATAATCCAGGTAAATAACACAGAATAACATCCTGATTTATGCTCAATAATCCAGGTGAATAACAGAATAACATCCTGATTTATGCTCAATAATCCAGGTAAATAACAGAATAACATCCTGATGCATGATCAATAATCCAGGTAAATAACACAGAATAACATCCTGATTTATGCTCAATAATCCAGGTGAATAAAAGAATAACATCCTGATTTATGATCAATAATCCAGGTAAATAACACAGAATAACATCCTGATTATGATCAATAATCCAGGTGAATAACAGAATACCGTAACACCCTGATGCATGCTCAATAATCCAGGTAAATAACAGAATAACATCCTGATGGATGATCAATAATCCAGGTAAATAACACAGAATAACATCCTGATTTATGATCAATAATCCAGGTGAATAACAGAATAACATCCTGATTTATGATCAATAATCCAGGTAAATAACACAGAATAACATCCTGAATTATGCTCAATAATCCAGGTGAATAACAGAATACCGTAACACCCTGATGCATGCTCAATAATCCAGGTAAATAACACAGAATAACATCCTGATTTATGATCAATAATCCAGGTGAATAATGCAGAATAATAAACGCTTCTTTCATAACTTCTCCATCACTGAAAGACTTCTTATGTTGAGCCAGGATGCAGCTAACACGGTAGGAGGCGATCGTAGCAACCTTACCTTTTGTGCTGGGCTGAGTGAAGATCGATTGATGTGCTGCAAGCTTGTGTTTTAGCTCCCGCATGTTCTGAGTCCATAAACAACTTTTAGGAGGGAAATCTGTCTCAAACAGTTTGTGCATCGTCTTGAAATGCCGCTCCAAGTTACACTTTTTGGGCAAGGCAACGCTCGAATTACAGATGAGGCAAATAGACTTCGAATTAGAATAAACAAAAAAATACTCCTCCTCCCACTCTGTGTGAAAATAATAAGTTTTCGTTTGCTTGTTTGCTAGTTCTGCAGCATCCATGTTTACTTCGCACCGATAGCTCCACTGCTGTCTTAAAGTCTCGTCAGTCACTGCACCCAAAACTCGCGAGACTATGTCTGTGAGAAAACAAGATGGGGAGGGCTGAGGAAAGTGTTGCTGCGCATTGGAATATCGTCACTTCTCCCACCCCCCACCTCCACCACTTCTGCCGGAGTTAGAATGAAGCTGAGCACCTCCACCACTTCAGCCGGAGTTAGAATGAAGCTTAGCAGCGGACATTTCACCTTGTTAACAGCTGAGAGCCGGCTGCCGGTGTTCTGTGGCTTGCGGGCCGGCTCTAATAGTTATTAAATATCATCCAGGGGGCCATAAATAATTGTTTTGCGGGCCGGATCTGGCCCGCGGGCCGCCACCTTGACATATATGGTCTAACAAGTCGAAAGTTTGTGGTTTAGGTTTTCTCAACAGATTCCAAAGGAGGCAAGACCAGACAGCACTGGTCAGTACGGACCCGTGTGGGATTGCTGAACGCACATCACAGGCAATGCGTGTCAATGCCAGGGGATCCACACGGTTCAGTGTGCACCTGCCCGGGAACCAGGCAGGAACTAGGAGGCCAGGCTGAACATCAAGACCTCGTAAATTGAACTTTTACACCCTGATAGACCAAAGTAGCCGAGTATAGTTGCGTGCGGGCCCAGAAGGACTCTGTTTTATGGGGCCACTCGGTGCTGGAACATCCACACATAGTACAGACACCTAGAGAGATAAAAACATTGCATATTAGAGTCTCACATAACACGAAGAAAACTTGGGGACACAGGAGGACCTCCCCGAGCAATGCCAGGGGTCTGCCCTGAGTAGCTGTAACCAGGGCAATTCCCCTGAGTACGTGTGGCACATTAAAAAAATTTATTAAAGGTATTGTGACATGATTTTGTAAATTTGAACATTTGTCAGAACATATATATCTTATATCATTGAGCTCTGGTCGTTTTTGCATAATAAATTATAAATATATTAAATTTTTATTCCAAGTTATGGTAGTTTTTTTCTCTGGGATACGCCCCTAAAAATCTGCGCATTTCCGCAAAACATCATCTTGACGTGACAACGGGAAGGCACGCTCCAACGTGCATTTAAATAATAATGGCGGAGCATGTCCTATCGCGTCTGAGATATCATTTTGAGACAGTAAATCTTCCAAAACTCTCATTAATAAACCCTCCCTGAATAAAAAAATTACAGATGTTACCTGATGGCGCAGACATAATTTAAAAATGCATACATAGCAACGTGTTTGCTCCGGGCTCTCGGCTAATATTTTTAGAAGCTATCTTGGCTAACAAGAGTCCCTGACACCGGTCACGTCTGAGATATATCATTTTAAGACAGTAAATCATCCAAAACTCTCATTAATATCCCTCCCCGAATAAAAAGAATTACCTGATCGGCAGACATAATTTAAAAATACATCATTAGCAACGTGTTTGCTCCGGGCACTCGGCTAATGTTTGTTAGCTGCTATGTCGGCTTATTACCGGTTGCGTCAGCGATATATCATTTTAAGACAGTAAATCATCCAAAACTCTCATTAATATCCCTCCCCGAATAAAAAGAATTACCTGATCGGCAGACATAATTTAAAAATACATCATTAGCAACGTGTTTGCTCCGGGCACTCGGCTAATGTTTGTTAGCTGCTATGTCGGCTTATTACCGGTTGCGTCAGCGATATATCATTTTAAGACAGTAAATCATCCAAAACTCTCATTAATATCCCTCCCCGAATAAAAAGAATTACCTGATCGGCAGACATAATTTAAAAATACATCATTAGCAACGTGTTTGCTCCGGGCACTCGGCTAATGTTTGTTAGCTGCTATGTCGGCTTATTACCGGTTGCGTCAGCGATATATCATTTTAAGACAGTAAATCATCCAAAACTCTCATTAATATCCCTCCCCGAATAGAAAGAAACGAGAGATGTTACCTGATGGCGCAGACATAATTTAAAAATACATCATTAGCAACGTGTTTGCTCCGGGCACTCGGCTAATGTTTGTTAGCTGCTATGTCGGCTTATTACCGGTTGCGTCAGCGATATATCATTTTAAGACAGTAAATCATCCAAAACTCTCATTAATATCCCTCCCCGAATAGAAGGAAACTACAGATGTTACCTGATGGTGCAGACATAATTTAAAAATACATCATTAGCAACGTGGCCTGTGTTAGCTATCTGATTCGGCTAGCTTGTTAGCAGCGAACAAACATAATCTGCCGTGATAATTGGCTTTATACACTCAAAGTGTATAAAGTAAAACAACATGAACTCACGTAAAATAAATAGTTTATAATCTAAAACACTACACACCTCCGATTATGTTTACACAAAGACTTACTCATCTCCTGGACAGTCTTCCGATGGTCCCTGCGTTGTTTCGACATGGTAGCTCCTGTGGGACTTTCTTCTGTAGATTTTCTTTTAAAAATAGTAGGAATAGCATCCGGTTTTAAAAGTCTTCTGAATCTTAATGGTAATCCTAAAGATTCTTTTATACCAGGTGCTGAAAACAATCGGCAGTGAAATGGTCGCTGCAGACATAGGACTCCTGGAACCCACCGGTCTTTGTCTGGTCCATTCTTGACAAAGTTTGTCATCTTTTGGAAATTTGTGAAGGCTCACTTGTTCACTGCTGATATTAGAACACACAAATGCACTACAACGTGACGGCATTTTTCAAGTTACACAAATAAAAGGCGATCCTTCAGGAAATGAATCTGTATGGCAAGCAGTTAACACACCTAATAAACGGGCAAGGCTCTGCCTTCTGCCCGTTGTGACGTTGATGACTGGTGACGACGACTGGTGATGACGTATTGCGGAAATGCGCGGAATTTCAGGGGCGTATCCCAGCAAATACCAGAGAAAAATTTAGCATAATTTCGAATAAAATTTTAATATGTTTATAATTTATTATGCAAAAACGACCAGAGCTCAATGATATAAGATATATATGTTCTGACAAATATTCAAATGTACAAAATCATGTCACAATACCTTTAATGTTTCTTTAATGATGATATAAATCTTGTGTTCTTTCTCTATTTTTGTGTGTTCAAGGGAGACAACTGCCTTGCTGCTGGAGGAGGAACTTGGGAAACTTAAGGTTCATAATTCTGCAATATCCTAAAGCGCTTACTATTATTATCGTTCATTGTTTGCATATATTTCTTTATATTCTACAATTTGCATATTAATCAACTGATTCAAAATGTGGTGGCCAGACAAGAGGGTCACTATGGCAGTTGGAATAGGTGGGATAAGTATGGTAACTTTGATTGTCCTCCTAGAACATTTCTGCGTAATCCCTGGGAAAAATGATTGCGAAGTTCATAGACATAAGAGAGAGTATGGCGAGCCCCTAGGACAGAAAATCCTCAAACTTCAGTATATCGCAAACCAGACTACCACTTTCACGTTCGATTTATGCAATGTAATTGATTATGCAGGCCAGAATATTTCATTCAGGCATGCTGATGTACACATGTGTCCGTGTCCACCTACGGCTTTACAATGCCTACAACATTGCTCCAGATGGAAAAGTCACAAGGGCCCTAGAAGGCCTTAGAACCCTCTCAAATGAAATGAAAAGCCATTCGGGTCTTGACGACCCACTGGACGATTGGCTGATAAAGATCTTCGGTCCTTGGAAACAGGTGTTCGTATCCATAATGGTATCATTGGCTATTTTCTTAGGCATACTTATAACTTGCGGGTGCTGCTATGTTCCTTGTCTGAGGTCTCTGACGGTTCGACTTATCACGTCCACCCTGGAGAAGAGGGATCCCGAAGTGATGCGCCAACTGCTTTTGTTAAAAAACTATAACTTGGAGGATTTTGAAAAAACTGATTGAATATTGTGTATATATGCGTTTAGCTGCGTTATTAGGTGTGTGATTTTATTTCTTTTGGGATAGACCTCAGGAATTGAGGTCCAAAGGGGGTTTGTTGTGAAATAAAATACACTTTTGTCTTCAGTGTAATGACCCTGTTCTGCTTTGGGTCCAAGTGTTTCTGTGTTCTGTTGAGTTGTTGCGTGTTTTCATTCCTCTCAAAATGCAAGTCTGCAAGCTGAAACAAGCAATGGTATTTCCTGTTTACAAGACAGAAGCTTTCTGGCAGTTAGGGAGGGGTAACAGTCTCTAAGCAGAACTCCTCTTATCAGTTGAGAGCAGGCAACGCCTAAATAAGAGTATAAAAGCATGAGTTCTCCTCCTCCATCAGACAACGCAGAAGCAAGCCCACGGATCAGGTTGTATGCTGTGTCTCCATTTGAATGTGCATTCAATGCTCTCTCTCTCTCTCTCTCTCTCTGTCTACTTATTTGTAATCATATATAATGGCTTTTTGAAACAGAACAAATGTATTCTGTGACTTTTAAACTTATGATTAATTAAAACTGGTTTTGGAACTTTAAGTGCGTGTTTGTCGTGTTTTCAAAGTACCTCTCCTTCTTTGATCCAAAGTGAAACCAAACAACGAACTTGGGGCGAATAAGAAAAGCAACGCCAACAAATTACATAGTGTGCACTCTCAGTTAATACCACATCAAATTTAAGCTCAAACTTGGTGTATATATTTTATCCTATGTTTTCATTTTAATGCTATTCTTATACATTTTTATTATAATTTTACTGCTGTTAACACTAGGAATACCAGAATATTCAGATGAGTACTACACTTACCAGAGACTGTAAAATGACAGATTGAGGGATTTGCATTCAATTAGGTTTGTGTGACCCCCTGGGGCTGAAGTCTTTTGTGTGCTCAAAACATCCCCCCAGTAGCCAAAACAAAACATCTCCCCCATATTCCAACAACAACATTCCTTCTGCAGGTTCAAAGTGCAGCTTTTTACAACACAGACCAAACTTTTGGAGATGTTGATGACTCTTTGCAAATGTCAACGCTAGAAACTTCAGTTTATTTTATAGATATACGTTTTATACTTTTTATACTACTATGCAAAAACTCAGGACAGTATTACACTTTTATTATTTCATTTTATGCTTATGTTCATTGGGTGTTTGGTGTTTTAGGGGTGTTTGGTGTTTCAGTGTTGGTGTAAATTTTCATACTTTTATACTATTATGAAAAAACTCAGGACAGTGTTACACTTTTTTACTATTTTATGCTTATGTTTATTAAATGTTTTAGTGTTTAGTGTTTAGATGGTTACTGTTGCACCGAGGGACTGAGAGAAACGCAATTTCGGTCCTGTGTATGTCCTGTACATATTGCAGTTCTGACAATAAAGTTGACTTTGACTGCCTCTAAGCGAGCAGGTCCCCGGTTCAAATCCTGGTCCGGGGGCCTTTCTGGGTGGAGTTTGCATGTTCTCTCCGTGCATGCGTGGGTTTTCTCCGGGTGCTCCGGTTTCCTCCCACAGTCCAAAAACATGCATGTTAGGCTGATTGTTAACTCTAAATTGACCCTAGGTGTGAGTGAGACAGGTCCCTCTTGTAAATGAGTCCCCGTGGCTCAACGAGTCCAGCCTGTATAAATAAAGGTTGAATGAATGAATGAACAAACTGATATGGAGAGAACACAAATTCTGTAAGAATAAAAATACTAAATATCACCTATTCCACGGTCAAGGCGGGATTGCATTGGTCACTTTTATCTGAAGGCGGCGGGATTGTACAGGTGGTCCCCGACTTACGAGGACATCGACTTACAGGCCT
>JBBPBX010070257.1:0-18641 GCA_038048925.1 Garcialebias charrua
GTCTCAGTTTCTGATAGAGAAATTTGCAAACTGATGTGTACCGCAAACCCACCCACACAGACCAGTATTTACAGTTTGACTCCCATCACCCTCTGGAGCACAAGTTAGGAGTCATCAGGACTCTGTATCACAGAGCAGACAGCGTCCCCACTAACTTAGGAGCCAGACAGAAGGAGAAATCACACACAAAACAGGCTCTAGGGAAATGTGGATATCCTAACTGGGCCTTCCTGAAAGCAGAGAAGAAACCCAAACAGGACTCCAGCCAGCCATCAGGTGAAAAGAAGGAACCCAGACCCAGACCAGTGGTCATTCCGTATGTTGCGGGAGTTTCAGAGACATTGAGACGTTTATTCTCTAAACACAACGTCCCAGTGGCTTTTAAACCCCAAAATACATTACGGCAAAGACTGGTTCATCCCAAAGATCCAGTCCCCCGGCACAAACAGAGTAATATTGTGTATGCTGTTCAGTGTCAGGAGGGCTGTGATCAGTCTTATATCGGGGAAACTAAACAGCCACTGGCCAAAAGGATGGCCCAGCACAGAAGATCAACATCATCAGGTCAGGACTCTGCAGTCTACACTCATCTCCACGCCAGCGGTCACTCTTTCAAGGATGAAGATGTTCACATCCTTGATAGAGAGGAACGATGGTTTGAGAGAGGAGTAAAGGAGGCCATCTTTGTGAAAAGAAACCGTCCATCATTAAACAGGGGTGGAGGCCTCCGGGTTCAACTGTCCCCCTCTTACAATGCTGTTATTGCTAGTATCACTCAGCCCTCTGTGAATAGCAAACAACCATCAGGGTGCTAATGATCCATTGTTAGGCTGATGGCCCTCCTTGATCATGTGAGCAACTGGTTTCAGGCTGTCATCAGCCAACTGGTTGTGCAACACTGTGGGAGGGTGCTATTTATAAGACTGAGCTGAACACAGCAACTCAGACTGAGGAAGTCTTTCGGACGAAAGACGAAACGTTTCTACATTTTTTTGCTTTGTTTTGTTTTATTTTTTGAATGTCCAGAGGACCAGACTTAGCTTTTTTAGATTTTTCTACCTGGATTATTGAGCATGCATCAGAGCAGATTAGATAGTCTTTTTGTTTATTCCAATCCAGACCACAGTGTACTTTCTCACTGCAGCCTTCCAAGTCCAGACGCTGTTTCAGGGCCAAAATTCCAAATCATATGAGGTTCCGTTCTATGAACCCCCATCCATGCCCTGTTGGGGCCCGGGCGGCTGTAAACGAGTTCCAAAGCGCCCAGGTCCGCGGTAGTCCACCGACGCACCCAACGTGCGATTGAGCTCATACAACAGCTGGGATGAGTTGCTCACGGCCCGGATCAGAGAATCATGCTGATCAGGGAGTTTCGCCAGCGCGCTGATAGCCGCCGAAGCTCTCCTCAGCTTCAGGTAGCAGACAGCTCCGCCGATGCCAAAAAACAGAGCAGCTGCTACTAATAGTCCAATAATCCACAAATCTTCCACGTCTTCGACAGTCAAGACGGTCAGACACATAGGCTGCCACTGTCCCCACGAGTCCATCATGTATCCAGCCGCGTGTGTGTCAGAGGGGCAGACAGCTTCTCCTGGCACGGTCCGCTTCGTGGAAAAAATCTTATCTATTGAAGAAACAGCCCAATTTACTAATTCCATCGCAAATTGGTTCGAGTGAGCGCTGAAGTGTCAGACGAGACAAAAAGCAAGCAGGGAGGAGGAAAAACTTAGGGAAGGAAGGAGCAAAAAGATATGCGACTTGCCTTGTCGAGAGCCGGAAGTAAAATTTTGCGTGGAGAAGCGGCGACATCACGCCAGCGTCCTCTCCAGCTGCGTCATTGTTTTTAAACAAAAAGTCACATCGGAACCTTTCAACATCGGAAGGTCATAGCTCCCCTTAGGAAGTTTGCAAAAGGCTGAAACGCACAGGTCCTGATCAGCTGGACCCCCTGACAACACTCAGTGAGTTTGATGTCGCTCAGCCATTCACGCTATGATTTATGGGTACCTGAAATTTGACCAAAATGGGGTTTCTGGTTCACCTGCTAAACGGAGGCGTAGAGTCACGAAACGCGCAGGGTGTGGTCGACTTGAGGCCAGGACCTAGCACGTAAATTTTTGTGTCTCTACATCTTTCATCCTAGGATTTATGGGTACTTGTATTTTGGACGAATCTGGGGTGAACCCCACTTAGTTTAACACCCTAAACGGGGTCCGATCTGAGCGGGGTTGACGCCTACGCGTTCGTCGGAGGCCTGGCAACAACATATCCAAAAATGGTGAGTCTGGACCCAGTAGAAAAAAATGGCTCCCAGATACCTAATTTTTCATCCAAAGTGCTTTGTGGGTCTTAGCCCCTTAAGAGGATCTTTTGGGTGAGTTTTTAGAACAATTTTTTTCTAAAAATGCTGAGTTCGATATGACACCAGATTCTCATTCGGGGTCCCTCCAGCATCCCACACTGCGATTTTGGTGTCTCTACGCCCAACGGCTGGGGACATGTGGACAATTGTCCCCTAGTCCAACGAGGCGCTTGTTAACCCCCTAAACGAGGTTGTTTGTGCACCAAGCTCACAGGTCCTGTTCTCCGGAACCCTGGGACCACATTCTGTGAGTTTTGTGTCCGATCTGCGTCGTTGCTAGGATTTATGGGTAATTGGTCTTCTGCCAAATCGGGGTTTGCTTTACCCACTAAACAAAGTCCTTTCAGCACAAAACTCACAGGTCCTGATCGACACGATCCCCTGATTGTGTTCTGTAAGTTTTATGTCCCTGTTACATTCGGGCTAGGATTTATGGGTAACGTAACATTTGAATGGGCACAAATGATACATGAGGGGCATGGCCAAGTCTTTATTATGTGTAACGGTCCATGCCCATATCGTGCCTTGTTATGCCCTCGCGATAGGCACGAAAGGTACGTGGGGGACACAACATAAAATTTCATGCTCCGTAACTCCTGATCAATTCGACCGATTGTCACGAAACTCGGAGGGTCTTGTTCCCTCTTAAGCAGCTACAAGTGTCCCAAAGCAGAAGCTTCTAGGTGCTTCCCAAGTCTACTTCCGGTTAGCAATGTAGCAAGCGTTAGCGGACAGTTGCGTTTCGTTCATAGTGTCCAAGAGATGCTCGGGTGCGGGTTTGGTGCAAATCCTCCGTTGGAAAGTGCCTTAAAAAGGTTAACAACTCTAAAAGTCAATTAGAGGTCACATGTGGGTGCCCCCGTCCCAAAAACATAGCCTTCCCAAATCTAGGACCAATCCCTAACATTTTGACCAAAAGTTGTATTTTATCATTTTTGACAGGTTGGTGGCGCTCTAGAGCACTTAGTCGTGAGCCGTACTCGTTAGGTTGACTCTGGGTCCATCTTGGGGTCGATGGCGCTAGAGAGCAAAAATGTGTTAAGGGTGTCCATTACAATCACTCTATGCCCATCCGTTGACGTAGTATCACTGACCGTAGGTTGGTGGCGCTATGGAGAACTATCCGTGCCACTTATGGCTACTTAATGCTCGTATTTTGGGAATTTTATCACTTCTGACAGGTTGGTGGCGCTAGAGAGCAAAAATGTATTAGGCGTGTCCATTACGATCACTCTATGCCCATTCGTTGGTGCTGTACCACTGACAACAGGTTGGTGGCGCTATGTAGAACTATCTGTGCCCCTTATGGCAACTTAATGCCCATATTTTGTTTTTTTTATCACTTCTGACAAGTTGGAGGCGCTAGAGAGCACTATTGTATGAGACGTGAGCGTTCAGGGATAGTCCGTGCCCATTGAAGACCATAAATTGTATGCAAGCGCCCCCAAAAGGATAGGGCGCGTCAGCACAAGACGGGCATAAAATGGTAGGTCATCCACCATTCACGATGTATTGGCTGTTTCCGCATCGTGGCGGAAAAAGTGGGGCCTTATAGGAGCGCAAGTACATTGCAACTACATAGCGGGCTACCCCTCAACAAAACGTTATACTGTGTACGAAAATCTTGTATTTCAGGTGACCCTCTTCCCTCATGACACTTTATGATTTTTGTACATACATAATCTTTTTCAAGAACGTCAGGTATTTATTTTATTATATTAGTATATAGGGTGCATAGCATTAAATAAAAGTAATTAAATAAAGTTTTAGGACATTCTCACAATATATATATATATATATATATATATATATATATATATATACATATATATATATATATATATATATATTAAAATGCCAGAATTTTGAACAGTTAATACTGTATATCAAGGACGATACACTGTAAATGTGACGGTGTGTAAGGCTTTCCGTGCCTCACTCTCTGCTTTTCTTCTATTTTTGTTATTTTTACAATGCTTTGTGCAATGTATCACATCATATTTACAGTATGATTGTCGGGCACTTCTGGAGCTCCGTACAATTGCTGAAAGGCCTGTAGAGTTTTTGTACAGTGGTCCGAGATTCCTGCATTTCTTTTGCGTGACCCTGGCCTTTCTCCAGAAAGGAAACGTTGCAGACGTCGTGGGAAGTGTGCGGGGGTTTTGGTGAAACTGAGGCACAGCGTAGATTATTCTGTCAAGAGTTATGGGGCTCGCTCTGGATCTGATCATCACCCCTCTGACCTGTGGTGCTCCAGGGGTCCAGCTGCTGGACAGCTACCCGCATGTGCAGTCCATGTAAACAACTGGAGTTGTTGACCTGCGTGTCACGCAAACCGACATGGAGGAGTTGTTCTTCAAAATCTGCGCCCGCTGGCGCGCGCTCCCCCCGTCACTGCTGTGTCTGCGTCGGACTCTATCAGGATGTGTTTAATCAATGCAAGGTTTGTTTCCAACAAGACTTTCATCATCAATTATTTTTTTTAAAGACGAGGAGTTGGATTTTCTTCACGCCACGGAATCTTGGTTGTCAGATGGTGAGTCCAGCACCTTGGTGGAATTATTACCTCCAGACTGTCTGCGTTTAAATGCCCCGCGGCCATCAGGCTGGTGCAGGGGTGGATTATTAACAGTTTTTAAACCAAACTTTGCTTGTAAACAGTTAGCCATTCCTGTTTCCCGCCCCAGCTTTGAACTGAGCATCTTTGAACTCGGAAATTCTCCTCTGGTTCTTTACAATCTCATCTACCGCCCCCTGAGATCCAAGGACTTCATAAGTCAATTATCTGACTTTTTGGCTGATATCTCACCAAGATACTGTACATACACTTGTTGGTTATTAGAAACTTTAATATTCATGTGTGTTGTCAGGAGAAGCCCTTAGTGAAGGACTTCCTAGATTTATTGGACCCTTAATTTAACTCAGCTGGTAAACGGTCCCACCCAAGAACACGATCACACGCTGGACCTCGTTTTAACATGTGATGTCTCTGTTTCTAATCTGGTAATCGGTGACAATGTTTTGTCAGATGACATGCCTGTATTGTTTGACTTCATTCCCCCCCCCCTGTCCTACTGCTAAGCTGTGCACTCCTGCATGTATCACTCATGCCTTTAACCATTTCACTGCTGTTCATTTTTATGAAGCTATTAACTCTGAGAGGATTGAACAGCTCCTGGTATCTCCTTCCACCGAGGAGCTAACCTCTCAGTTTAACTTTGTCTGTTTAAATGTTCTGGACTGTGTTGCTCCCCTTAAAGGGGACCACATATTCAAAATTCACTTTTTAATGTTTTTTTTACTCAACTTTGGGTATGTACTTAAAAAAAACAGTCCTAGGGCCAAAGAAATGCACCCAGTGGTATATTTACTCTAAGTAGATTTATTTGTCTGTGATAGATTTGTCTCGTTTTCAAATCCTGCGGCTTGTGACGTCACAAGCCGTAGCCACAACCCACCCCAAACCTGAGTCCAGCCCCTCACCTGATTCCTGATTTCATCTCATCTTTTGTTTAAATGTTCTTAATTTCATGTGTACAACACTTTGTTGCAGCTGTGGTTGTTTTAATTGGCTTTATAAATAAAGTATAATTGTTATTTTTATGTTTTAGTTCAAATTTTTGCGATCGCTCCCAATGCGCAGCCGGCAGAAATAAAACGAGCAGACCACCGGCGAAGGCACCATCTGCGTGCGGGAGCTGCTGGGAACTGTTGGCTTTTGAGGTCTGTGGGGTCCAGTCAGCGGTTGCCTCACACGGATAAATTAACTGGAGACACTTGGTGAACTTTGTGTGTGTATGGACTGAAGCAGCGATCGCTCCCAAAAGCGCAACATGCAACGAGCGGAGCTGGCGGTGTGCCGGAGGAGGAAAAGCTATCTTTAGCCTCGGAGGTGGGCTAATGCTACAAGGAGCTGCAAATGGCGGCGCGCGCAGACGGCTTTCGGTAAGTTATCTTAAGCTAGTAACAGTAACAGTAAGTCAAATGAGTAATTAAAAAAGAGCATTTTTAAAACAACAACATATTAGAGATACTGGCTGTTTCAGAGTGCGGAGTAAATGTAAACAGATTTTTGTAGGGCGTGGCATTCAGAGCTCATTATCATAAACCGGTCGTTTAGAACGGAAGTGAGAAAATGCATAATTAGAAAGGGGATATTTTATTATCTAAGAATTATTTTGTGCATTAAATTGAATGAATATGGTCTGGATAGCCCACAGAAATACCATAAAAATTTTCAAAAACCAATATGTGGTCTCATTTAAAACCAGAAAAACAAAAATTAAATCAGAACCATGGTTGGATGAGATCACTTGAGCTGTTAGACAGCAGTGTCGGAGAGTGCAACGCAGGTGGAGAAAGGACAGTCTGCAGGTTTTGTTTCAAATGTTAAGGCATAGTTGGCGACGCTATCAGAAAACTGTTAAAGCTGCTAAATCTAAATTATTTTCTGATATAATTGTCTCCAACTCTCACAACCCCGAGTTCTTTTTTCCACCCTGAACGCAGTTCTACACCTTAGTGATCCTTCACCTCTGGAAGCCTCAACTGAACTGTGTGAACACTTCCTCTGTTTCTTTTTAGAAAAAGTTGCAAACACCCGGGCACTCATTTCTCCACCAGCTCATGATCCATCCATCCCATCTCAGCGTGTAGCTGTTTTTGACCACTTTGAACCCATCCCTCTGTCTTCACTGGATTAGGTCATGTGCAACATGAAGCCATCTAGTTTCCCTTGTCATGTGCAACATGAATCTGGTTCCCCTTTTGATTTGGTCCCCCCTCGATTACTAAAGGAGGTTTTTCCTACACTAGGTCCTTCTTTTCTTGCTATTGTGAATAGCAGTTTATCCTCAGGTGTGGTCCCAAAAACCTTTAAACATGCTGCTGTCCAGCCTCTCCTGAAAAAACTTAACCTTGACTCCTCTGTGGTGTCCAACTTCCGGCCTGTCTCCAGACTCCCATTAACCTCTAAACTACTGGAAAAAATTGTTGAGTCTCAGTTTAAATGTTTCTTGGACGACCACGCCATCCTAGAGTTGTTCCAATCTGGCTTCAAATCTCTATCTGGCTTCAAATCTCTCCATAGCACTGAAACTGCTCTACTGAAGGTTTTTAATGACATTTTCATAACCATAGACCCAAGTGATTCTATGCTGCTGGTCTTATTGGACCTTACATCCGCTTTTGACACCATCGACCACAACATCCTCATTTCTAGGCTGGAGCCGTGGGTGGGCATAACAGGGTCAGCCCTCAAATGGTTTGAGTTCTACCTCTCGGACAGAATATTTTTGTGTCAATATCAACAATTTCAGTTCAGCATCTACAGCGCTTCAGTGGGGGATACCACTGTAAATGACCTAATATTTTCTTTGTCATTGTTTAATAAGTGTTTATTATTCTGTTGCATCAATGACACAGCTAATGCTTTTATTTTGAAAGTCACAGAATGACAAGGTGTCATAAAGCAAGTGTCGCAAACTGTACTGAAGAGGCGCGAACCGCAACGTGCAGAGAGGAGGAGTGCTCCGCAGTTAAAATAATAAAAAGATTTATTATTAAGGTGTTATGTTAAGCTGCAAATGGTTCCTTAGTACCTTGTTGATGAGGGAACAATGTTGGTGTTGGAGTTTTGTTGTATAAATGTATACAATTATATTTCACGGAGTACTGTCTACAGGTTGCTAGAAAGTGTAACGGTTACGTTTTTGCCCACTAGAAGGTGCTCATGTAATTTTGTAATTTTGTCATGCTTAGTAATACAAAGGGTTACAAGCTTTAATGTTTTATGTTATGCAAAATTCACAGATAGTTGCAACGTGGTATGTTTTATTTTATTGTACGTGTAAGGTGAAAGGTAACATACTGTTTTTCATTACCGATGGTATTTTTATATTGTGTAGCTCTTACGGTGTGTTCACATTAAAGGCTTTAAAATAAAGGGATTGTGAACCATCAGTTTTAGAGACCAATTGTTTCAACCGGAACGCTACAGTAAGAGCTTGACCCCAAGCTGAGAAGAGCTTCACCCAACCTGAGTAGGAGCTCAACCCACGCTCAGCACAAAAGTCCAACTGAGAGTCAATTCAAGGTTCCAACTCCACGGCTCCAACCAAGGTCTTCTGGGATCTGAAGGTCAACTACAACCATCTTGCCCGGCACTCAGCATGGAAGCATCTGAAGCAGAAAAGGAGTACACAGAGGACCTCCAGGTCAACAATGAAGAGGAGCTTTCACGCTCCGTTCATAAAAAGAGGCCCACAGAAAGGATGCAAGCGTATCAGTAGGAGGAGGCCCATAGAAAGGAAAAATGGCTTCTCAAAGTTTTTGATGAATAGAAAAACAAGTATGTACAACACGAGAACAATTATAGGGAGACATGACAAACAGTCAAATTGCTTCACTCATGGACAGCTTAGAGAAGGAAAGAGATGTGTTGTAAAGTTATATATGGAAATTAGGGAAAACATTACTCCCTCTAGTGAAACAAGGCGACTCACAGATGCATGTGAAGCAATTACCAGAGACATTATCAACGTTGCACATGAAAGACTCTCAGGTGTAGATGATTATGATAATGACAAAGTGAAGAAATGTCTCCATGAGCTTTAAGAA
Source organism: Garcialebias charrua (assembly GCA_038048925.1). Classification (NCBI taxonomy): domain Eukaryota; kingdom Metazoa; phylum Chordata; class Actinopteri; order Cyprinodontiformes; family Rivulidae; genus Garcialebias; species Garcialebias charrua. The sequence goes on from JBBPBX010070257.1 coordinate 8,981, forward strand.
CCAGACTGTGCTAAATCTATTTACAGTTATTCTGTCACACATTCAACTAAACACTCTTCGGTCAGTAACTCGTACTCTGCAAGGTCAGTAGTAGCTGTAAAGAGAGCATAGGTTGCAGCAGAATTAGCAGCCAATGAAGTAGAGTATGAAGCATTACTAGAAGAGGAAAAACTAAAGGAAAAAATTCAACTTTTAGAGGAAAGGCAAAGAAAGGAGCTTGAATATCAAAAACGTGAGTTAGAGAGACTAAAGGCTGAAAAGGAGTTGAAGGCTGCACGAGCTAGACTAATAACTTATGATCAGGAAATAAAGAGTGAGGGCAACGTTTATTCTGTTGACTTGAGAAGAGCAGCTCAGAAAGCCCCTCCAGTTTCTGCTCCCATTCAAGTCCCTAACAGTAAAGTAGCCACCTCACCTCCACAAGCAGATGTATTTTATTTAGCCTAAGCAGTTCAGGACAGTATCTACATGAACAGACTGCCATTCACAAGTGACCCAATACAGTTCATCAAGTGGAAAGCTTCATTTGTTGCACTCACTGATAAAAAGAACATCTCACCTGCTGACAAGCTGCACTACTTAAATAAATATGTAGAAGGTCCAGCTCGTCAAACACTTGATGGCATCTTCTACAGAAACGACTGTGACACATACAAGGATGCATGGGAATGCCTCAACCAAAGGTACGGACATCCATTTGTTCTACAGAAAGCGCACAGAGAAAGGTTGGCAAAATGGCCAAAAATACAAACAAAGGATTCTACAGGATTTAGAGCATTTGCTGATTTCATTCAAACATGTCAAGAGGCTATACCCCACATTGAAGTCTTAAACATTCTCAACGATTGTGAAGAGAACCAAAAACTTGTTCAAAAGTTACCAGACTGGGCAGCTGCAAGGTGGAATCATCAAACCATACAGTTCATGAAAGAAAATGGGAAGTTTCCAAGTTTAACACACTTTGCTGAGTTTATGTCATCTGAAGCAGATATTGTGTGTAACCCAATCACATCATTTCAGGCTCTCCACTCTACAGATCTCACCACAATCACTGGTAAAGGTTACCAAAAGGAAAAAAAGGCCCACCTCCAGTGTTCTACACACACAGGCAGTAACAGAGACTGAAAACACAAATCAAAGGTTATATGTTAACCCACCATGCATGCTCTGTCTAGACAATGGACACAAACTTCACAATTGCTCACAATTTGAAGGCAAATCATTTGAGGAACAAAAAAAATACATAAATGATGAAATACTGTGTTATGGCTGTCTCAAACCTGGACACAGTGCAAAGGACTGTCATAACAGACTTGTATGTGAAGTGTGCAAGAAAAAACACCCCACCTGTCTGCACAACTTCAAATATGGCAATGATCAATCAGCCACAACCTCAATTCAGACCAACACAGAAAAGGCTGCAACTACCCTGTCTCTCAAGGCAGAAACCAACGAACAGTGTGCAAGCACATCCATGATTGTACCAGTATGGGTTTCTTCAGAGCAACATCCAGGTACAGAAATAATTGTTTATGCCCTCTTAGACACTCAAAGTGACACAGTGTTCATTGACCATTATGTATCTAACAATCTCAATGCTAAATCTACCCCAATAAGGTTAAATCTCACTACAATGCTTGGTAAAGATGCTGTTATGCCAAGTGAACGTGTCTCAGGTCACAAAGTGAGAGGCTACAATGCCTCAGAAGTGATTGAACTCCCTCTTGCTTATACTAAATACTGTATACCAGTTAACTGCTCTAACATTCCTTTCTGTGAAACGGCAAGGCACTGGAATCATCTCAAGGTAATAGCCAATGAGATTCCTCCACAGCTAGAATGTGAAGTTGGTATTTTAATTGGTTACAATTTCTCTAAGGCACTGGCTCCAAAGCAGGTAATCTCAGGAGGAGATAACGAACCCTATACAGTCCTCACTGCATTGGGCTGGAGTATTGTGGGCCCCACATCATCTCACAATGACTCTTTAAGCTTGTCTTGTGTGTGTCACAGAGTTACAATCAAGGAGCTCCCCTTAATGACTCCAGCTGATGCAGTCAAGGTTCTCGAGTCCTACTTTAAAGATGATAACAAGGACAATAAGTCAGTGTCTCAAGATGACACTCTCTTCCTGAATACATTAAAGGAAAGCATTTACAAGAACAATGAAGGACATTATGAAATGCCACTTCCATTCAAGGAGAGACCGCTTTTACCGGACAATAAACCCATGGCCACTGTGCGACTTCAAAGCCTCAAAAACAAACTGTCCAAGACCAAAAGTACAAGGATCAATATGTAAGATTCATGTGTGAAGTCATAGAAAAGGGTGGCACAAAATAAGTGCACAATGAAGCAAAGGAAGGAGAAAGGTGATATATTCCCCATCATGGGATATATCATCTCCAAAAACCAGAGAAACTCAGGGTAGTCTTCGACCCCTCAGCTAAGTACAAAGGTAACAGTCTCAATGATCATTTACTGCCAGGACCAGATTTGCTGAACAATCTAAATGGTGTTCTTATCAGGTTCAGAAGGCATCAAATTGCACACTTATGTGACATCGAAAAAATTTTCCACCAATTTCATGTGTATGAAGCAGACAGAGACTATCTAATATTTTTATGGTGGCAAAATGGTGACCTGGACACTGAGCCCCAAGAGTTTTGAATGAAGGTGCACCTTTTCGGTGACACATCCTTACCAGGGTGTGCCAATTATGGATTAAGGCATCTTGCTAAAGAAAATGAGACACGGTTTCCCCTTGCATCTCAGTTCATAATGAAGGATTTCTACGTAGATGACGGTGTAACAAGTACGGCAAGTGTCAAGGAAGCTATTCAGCTCGCTCAGGAGGCTCAGACGCTCTGTACGTCAGGTGGCCTCTGAATTAGGAGTTTTTATTAATGATTTTCTGACTAAATGTTTATCAATTTTTAAGTTAAGAATTAATGCTTAATGCAACACTTGTGAGAAAAAACATTTTAGTTCAAGATGTTTCATTAAAGTCTTGAAGTGGGGGGGTTTGTGTGGCTTTGCTTCAAAGGTCCAGGGTTTCTTTGAAAGATAAGGGCCCAATCCTTCTCGAAAGACTGGTCTTTGATGGAATGAATGCATATCACCCATCTCACTTCAAACTTTGCAGTTCTTCTGAAAGGGAGTTAGGCAAATAATGTTTCCATGCATCTCACAGCCAAGTTTGTAAGATGTGTAAAATGTTGATGAGCACAGCTCAGCAATTAAGGGCAGGCTGACATTGTGGCTGACAGATGAAACAGAAAGCTTTTTTGCAGTGCCTGGTACTATCTTGAAAAACAAAGTTTGATTGAAAACATATTTGATGGGAGTGAATGCTCACAACGGTATAAATAGAGAAGCGCTCGGATAAACAATTCGGAGTCTACCGTGGGTTTGATCAACGCCCGGTGTACGCATTGATTACTTTTCTCTCGCCGAGAACAGAGCGGCTCCCCTGTTCAAAGTGTCAAAAGTCTTTTGCTTTTTTCCTAAGCTTGATGTCGTGGTGTATCGTTGTCTGTCTGATGGGACGGACTGAGGACGCGCAGATGACGACGGGGAGGAAAGCGCCTGAGGATGACCAACTCCTGAGAGAGGCGCCTGCGACTGGTGTCATCTGCTGGGTTCTTCATCGCTGCTGCAGAGCTGCCTGTCCAGCGCACCCGAGGATGGGTGTTCGTGCTCATCTGTGATGTGGTGCTGATGACCACACCTCTGAAAAACGAGACATGTCCTGAAAAGAGGACAGTTGGAGCTCTTTGCCACGAGATGAACAGACGGGACGGCTTCAAATGTCCTGTACATCGGTCCTGCTGGTAACAAGTGTGGGCAGAGCGTGGGCAGAGCAGTGGTGTCCAGCGCGTGTAACGTTCCAGTGCAACGACCTTGTGCATCGACCTTTAAGGTGTGCGAGTTGTTCCAGAGGGTGGAGCCACGATCGTGAAGTGCTAGTTTGGAACATTTTCATTTTTTATTGTTCTTTGAGTTTTTATTTTGTTTTATTTTACCTGAAGTAATAAAATAAATGATGATTAATTTGAGATGACATGCATATATACAGATATGTGCTACAAACAGGAATTGGTTTTATCTGGACAGTAAAATCGTCCTCAGAAAATACTTAGGTGTTCTTTATTTTTATTTTTCTGGGTGGATGTGTCGTACACTCGTGGGAATTGACTAATTGGCAATTTCTGCCTTTTTCTGATAGTCTCCATTGATTTTGGGTCCCTTCTGATGCGCAAGGAACAGATCTGATCCATGGTGCCGACACTGGTGATTGAGTTTGTAAGTCTGGCTGTTTGATTTCAAGGCGTTCACATGTGTTGAACAGGAGAAGGTTTATACATAAAGTTTTACAGTGGTTTAAACTAATAAAGTGGGTTACATATGGTTTAAAACTAATAAAATGAGAATGTGCAGTATCCCTCCTTACTTTTGTATTTTAGTGCTTTGTTTTGTAGGAAGGATCATATAATTAGATTAGTTTGTAACACTGTCTTAGAAATGTCCCATGAGGTGACAGGGAAAATTTTCAAAATTAGTCAGAATATCAGAGGATGGGATGAATTAGGAGTTTTTATTAATGATTTTCTGACTAAATGTTTATCAATTTTTAAGTTAAGAATTAATGCTTAATGCAACACTTGTGAGAAAAAAACATTTTAGTTCAAGATGTTTCATTAAAGTCTTGAAGTGGGGGGTTTTGTGTGGCTTTGCTTCAAAGGTCCAGGGTTTCTTTGAAAGATAAGGGCCCAATCCTTCTCGAAAGACTGGTCTTTGATGGAATGAATGCATATCACCCATCTCACTTCAAACTTTGCAGTTCTTCTGAAAGGGAGTTAGGCAAATAATGTTTCCATGCATCTCACAGCCAAGTTTGTAAGATGTGTAAAATGTTGATGAGCACAGCTCAGCAATTAAGGGCAGGTTGACATTGTGGCTGACAGATGAAACAGAAAGCTTTTTTGCAGTGCCTGGTACTATCTTGAAAAACAAAGTTTGATTGAAAACATATTTGATGGGAGTGAATGCTCACAACGGTATAAATAGAGAAGCGCTCGGATAAACAATTCGGAGTCTACCGTGGGTTTGATCAACGCCCGGTGTGCGCATTGATGACTTTTCTCTCGCCGAGAACAGAGCGGCTCCCCTGTTCAAAGTGTCAAAAGGTGAGAAAATACTGTAACTTGTTACACGTCAATGTTTTGAGATTGTGTGTATTTTAAGTTTCACTGTGGCGAGATTAAACAGACACTTTTAAATCTTAGCAGGAAACTTGTGTGCAGTCAGTACTGTGGCGGATTTAACTGACAATTATTTCTAGCAGGAGGACTGTTTGTATGTTTGAACATGTATGTTTTTACTTTTTCTGTCACAAGACTTCTTTAATAAATATTCATTATTTTTAATTAACACTAGGAATACCAAACATATGTACTTGTACATATTTTACATATAGCTCCCATGGGAGACTGTAAAATGACAGATTGAGGAATTTGCATTCCATTAGGTGTGTGTGACCCCCTGGGGCTGAAGTCTTTTGTGTGCTCAAAACATCCCCCAGTAGCCAAAACAAAACATCTCCCCCATATTCCAACAACAACATTCTTTCTGCAGGTTGAAAGTGCAGCTTTTTACAACACAGACCAAACTTTTGGAGATGTTGATGACTCTTTGCAAATGTCAACGCTAGAAACTTCAGTTTATTTTATAGATATACGTTTTATACTTTTTATACTACTATGCAAAAACTCAGGACAGTATTACACTTTTATTATTTCATTTTATGCTTATGTTCATTGGGTGTTTGGTGTTTTAGGGGTGTTTGGTGTTTCAGTGTTGGTGTAAATTTTCATACTTTTATACTATTATGAAAAAACTCAGGACAGTGTTACACTTTTTTACTATTTTACTATTTTATGCTTATGTTTATTAAATGTTTTAGTGTTTAGTGTTTAGATGGTTACTGTTGCACCGAGGGACTGAGAGAAACGCAATTTCGGTCCTGTGTATGTCCTGTACATATTGCAGTTCTGACAATAAAGTTGACTTTGACTGCCTCTAAGCGAGCAGGTCCCCGGTTCAAATCCTGGTCCGGGGGCCTTTCTGGGTGGAGTTTGCATGTTCTCTCCGTGCATGCGTGGGTTTTCTCCGGGTGCTCCGGTTTCCTCCCACAGTCCAAAAACATGCATGTTAGGCTGATTGTTAACTCTAAATTGACCCTAGGTGTGAGTGAGACAGGTCCCTCTTGTAAATGAGTCCCCGTGGCTCAACGAGTCCAGCCTGTATAAATAAAGGTTGAATGAATGAATGAACAAACTGATATGGAGAGAACACAAATTCTGTAAGAATAAAAATACTAAATCTATTACAGTACTGTACAAAGTCAGAGACCCATTGAATGATAAAGCTCTGTATTTGTTGTATAACACAATCATTTTTCCACACTCAAAAGTATGAATGTTTACATGAAAACTGGAGTGAAACAACTTTATTCAATTTTATTTCACTCAGCATGTAGCTTGCAGATAGGCAGATAGGCAGCCGTGGCATAGTGGTAATGGCACTCGTCCACCGATCGGAAGGTTGGAGGTTCGAATCCCGTTTCCCCACACCATGTGTCGTTGTGTCCCTGGGCAAGACACTTAACCCCGAGTTTCTCCCGGTAGGACTGGATGGCGCCTTGCATGGCAGTCTGCCGCTACCGGTGTATGAATGTGTGTATGAATGGTTGGATGGTTGGTATTGTAAAGCGCTTTGGGGCCCCTCATAGGGGGCTGGAAAGCGCTATATAAATAAGCTCCATTTACCATTTGTCCTTCGTCCAGGAAGGACAAAGATGCCTTCCTGACAAAACCGCCGTTCACATAAAGCGCATGTGTCTCCGCGGAGAAACTTATGAACCGACACGGTCCATAGCAGGGTTTCCAGGCCGAAGGCCTGTAAGTCGATGTCCTCGTAAGTCGGGGACCACCTGTACAATCCCGCCGCCTTCAGATAAAAGTGACCAATGCAATCCCGCCTTGACCGTGGAATAGGTGATATTTAGTATTTTTATTCTTACAGAATTTGTGTTCTCTCCATATCAGTTTGTTCATTCATTCATTCAACCTTTATTTATACAGGCTGGACTCGTTGAGCCACGGGGACTCATTTACAAGAGGGACCTGTCTCACTCACACCTAGGGTCAATTTAGAGTTAACAATCAGCCTAACATGCATGTTTTTGGACTGTGGGAGGAAACCGGAGCACCCGGAGAAAACCCACGCATGCACGGAGAGAACATGCAAACTCCACCCAGAAAGGCCCCCGGACCAGGATTTGAACCGGGGACCTGCTCGCTTAGAGGCAGTCAAAGTCAACTTTATTGTCAGAACTGCAATATGTACAGGACATACACAGGACCGAAATTGCGTTTCTCTCAGTCCCTCGGTGCAACAGTAACCATCTAAACACTAAACACTAAAACATTTAATAAACATAAGCATAAAATAGTAAAAAAGTGTAACACTGTCCTGAGTTTTTTCATAATAGTATAAAAGTATGAAAATTTACACCAACACTGAAACACCAAACACCCCTAAAACACCAAACACCCAATGAACATAAGCATAAAATGAAATAATAAAAGTGTAATACTGTCCTGAGTTTTTGCATAGTAGTATAAAAAGTATAAAACGTATATCTATAAAATAAACTGAAGTTTCTAGCGTTGACATTTGCAAAGAGTCATCAACATCTCCAAAAGTTTGGTCTGTGTTGTAAAAAGCTGCACTTTCAACCTGCAGAAAGAATGTTGTTGTTGGAATATGGGGGAGATGTTTTGTTTTGGCTACTGGGGGATGTTTTGAGCACACAAAAGACTTCAGCCCCAGGGGGTCACACAAACCTAATTGAATGCAAATCCCTCAATCTGTAATTTGACAGGCTCTGGTAAGTGTAGTACTCATCTGAATATTCTGGTATTCCTAGTGTTAAGTCTGTTTGTTTTCTTCCAAACCAGTGAGTGTGCCCACCTTTCAAGAATCCAAAAAAGATGATGAAACATTAACCATTTGGGTTGATCTATTATTTCATAAAACAGCCTCAGACTACACAAGTTTGTAAGTAATGACAAAACAGTGTTAGAAAGCATTCCAGCATCTGAACGTGCCTCTCCACAGCAAGCATGTGACATATCATTTAATGACTAAACTTGAAAGAGTGCTAGGCATTCACTGGCACATTGACTCAGACACACTCGGGTTTCGCTTTCGTCCCAACGACCAACCTGCAACAAGACGTGGCATCCTGTCTATGGTGGCATCTCTTTACGACCCATTGGGATTTATCTCCCCGTTTGTACTCAAAGGAAAAAGAGTACTTCAAGAGACAGGCAAACAAGGCACAAGCTGGGATGATTCCCTTCCCAGGGATCTAAGGCCAGTGTAGGATAACTGGAAATGTGACTTAGAGAACTTGGAGAGAAAATCACAATACCACGCTGTTATGTTCCTAGACTTTGGTCAAACGGTGAGAATGGAGTTGCATCATTTTTCTGATGCAAGCTCATATGGTTATGGTCAGTGATCTTAGTTAAGACATGTAAACAAAGAAGATAAAGTGCATTGTGCTTTAGTTACAGCAAAGAGCAGAGTTGCTCCCATTAAGGTAACAACAATACCAAGACTTGAACTGACAGCTGCTGTTATCTCCATTACTGTGAGCAATATGTTAAAATATGTGCTTGGACTTACCCAGATAGATGAGTATTTCTGGACAAACTCCAAAGTAGATTTAGGCTACATTAATAACGAAGCACGACATTTTCACACATTTGTCTCCAACAGAGTTGAAAAGATAAGGCTCAACAGCTCCTCCCAGCAGTGGAGATATGTCTCTTCTGAGCAAAATCCTGCGGACATTGCCTCCAGAGGTTCAAGCGTACATGAGCTCATAACATCAGACTGGTTCAAAGGGCCACAGTTTCTGTGGGACAAGGAATTACCTCCCGCTGCAGACATTGACACAAATGTACCACTTAGAGATCCAGAGGTTAAAAGGGTAAATGCACTGAACACGCTCACAACGGAGAAGAAAGGTTTATCAGACAGGTGAACAAAGTTTTCCTCATGGTACAAAGCCACTCAAGCCATTGCTCGTCTCCTTTGCTATGTCAAGAGAGATAAAACAACAGGCTACAGTACAGTAAAAGAAAGACAAAATGCACAATGTGTTATTCTACAGGATGTACAAGCAAGTGAACATGCAGAGGAGATAAAGATGCTCAAACATGGAAAGGCATTTCCTCACAAAAGCAAACTGTTTCAAATGGGCACTTTTCTTGATAGTGATGGACTCCTTAAGGTGGGAGGAAGGCTCAAAAATGCTTTGTTCTCTTCCACACTGAAACATCCAGTGATAGTTCCAAAAGGTCACCATGTCACTCAGCTAATAATAGCTCATTTCCACAATAAAGTGCAACAATAAGGGAAAGGATTTACAATCAATGAGATCAGATAAAATTGATTTTGGATTCCAAACATCAACAAAGCAGTAGCAAACTTTATACACCAATGTGTAAAGTTTCGCAGACTCAGAAGAGGCACAGAGGAACAGAAAATATCTGATCTTCCAACACAGCGTTTCGATCCATCTCTG
>JBBPBX010070258.1:0-18640 GCA_038048925.1 Garcialebias charrua
TATATATATATATATATATATAAAAATATATAAATATATATGTATATATATATATATATATATATATATATATGGTAAATGGAGCTTATTTATATAGTGCTTTCCAGCCCCCTGTGAGGAGCCCCAAAGCGTTTCACAATACCAACCATCCACCGATTCATACACACATTCATACACCGGTAGTGGTAGCCTGTCTCACCTAATGAGCTTGTTTGATTCAAAATGACCGCCTCACCTAATAAGCTTGTTCGATTCAAAATGGCCGCCTTACCTAATTAGCTAGTTTGATACAAGCTAATTTGATACAAGCTAGTTTGCTAGCCTCTTCCACGCCAACAGAATGACCTCATATACATACCAATGGTTGCAAAAATGCTAATGTGATACAAGCTAGTTTGATACAAGCTAGTTTGCTAGCCTGTTTGATCCAAAATGGTCGCCTCACCTAATGAGCTTGTTTGATCCAAAATGGCCACCTCACCTTATGAGTATGTTTGATTCAAATTGGCCACCTCACCTAATGAGCTTGTTTTATTCAAAATGGCCACCTCACCTAATGAGCTTGTTTTATTCAAAATGGCCACCTCATCTAATGAGCATGTTTGATTCAAAATGGCCGCCTCACCTAATGAGCATGTTTGATTCAAAATGACCGCCTCACCTAATAATCTTGTTTGATTCAAAATGGCCACCCAAAATGGCCACCTCACCTAATTAGCTAGTTTGATACAAGCTAGTTTGATACAAGCTAGTTTGCTAGCCTCCTCCACGCCAACAGAATGACCTCATATACATACCAATGGCTACAAAAATGCTAATGTGATACAAGCTAGTTTGATACAAGCTAGTTTGCTAGCCTGTTTGATCCAAAATGGTCGCCTCATCTAATGAGCTTGTTTGATCCAAAATGGCCGCCTCACCTTATGAGTATGTTTGATTCAAATTGGCCACCTCACCTAATGAGCTTGTTTTATTCAAAATGGCCGCCTCACCTAATGAGCTTGTTTTATTCAAAATGGCCACCTCACCCAATGAGCATGTTTGATTCAAAATGGCCGCCTCACCTAATGAGCATGTTTGATTCAAAATGACCGCCTCACCTAATAAGCTTGTTTGATTCAAAATGGCCGTCCAAAATGGCCGCCTCACCTAATTAGCTAGTTTGATACAAGCTAGTTTTATACAAGCTAGTTTGCTAGCCTCCTCCACGCTAACAGAATGACCTCATATACATACCAATGGCTGCAAAAATGCTAATGTGATACAAGCTAGTTTGATACAAGCTAGTTTGCTAGCCTGTTTGATCCAAAATGGTCGTCTCACCTAATGAGCTTGTTTGATCCAAAATGGCCGCCTCACCTTATGAGTATGTTTGATTCAAATTGGCCACCTCACCTAATGAGCTTGTTTTATTCAAAATGGCCACCTCACCTAATGAGCTTGTTTGATTCAAAATGGCCGCCTCACCTTATGAGCTTGTTTGATTCAAAATGGCCGCCTCACCTAATGAGCTTGTTTTATTCAAAATGGCCGCCTTACCTAATGAGCTTGTTTTATTAAAAATGGCCACCTCACCTAATGAGCATGTTTGATTCAAAATGGCCGCCTCACCTTATGAGCTTGTTTGATTCAAAATGGCCGCCTCACCTAATGAGCTTGTTTTATTCAAAATGGCCGCCTCACCTAATGAGCTTGTTTTATTCAAAATGGCCACCTCACCTAATTAGCTAGTTTGATACAAAATGCCCCCAAGGCATCCTCCACGCCAAAAGAATGGCCTCATATACATACCAATGGCTGCAAAAATGCTAATTCAATGAGCCATTTGACTAACTCCCATGGGAAGTATAGTTAGAATATCCAAATGGCTCACATGTGGTAGTGCTAGTGTTAAAACACATTAATAATTGCAGTAATTCTAGCTGCCAAAATCCTGGGACAACATATCTAATACAGTGACAACCTGAGCAGGATGTTGTATGCCATCACATCAGTAGAAATACTCAAGTGTGACTTGAAGACAACAACTAACAGCAAACGTCATTTTACACTAGTCAGATTTAACAAACATCAGATACACAGTGGTGCCTGCACATACGCATCAACTACCAAGTAGGAAAATGAAGACGCAGCAGCAGCTGCTTAAACCAGCTTACAGTAGACCACTGTGTATTTATAGTAGAGTGAAGTTTCACTCAAACTGCTGACATATGAAAAATACATCTTCAGTTTTTTTGGGGCTTGTTTTTGTAAAAATATAAGACAAAAGCATATCTAATAATAATAATAATAATAATAATGAATTCAATTTATAACGCACTTTTCATTAATGAAAATCTCAAAGTGCTACAAGGAGCAACAGAATTAAATGACAATAAAACAGACAATAAAACAAATAATAAAACATTTAAAATCAATAACAATATCAGCTAAGATCAAAAGTAGAATCATGAGGAGGTAGAGTATGCTCGGTCGAAAAGAAAGGTCTTCAAGTCGCTCTTAAAGTCAACCACAGACTGTGGGGCTCTTAGACAGTCAGGAAGAGAGTTCCACAGGCGGGGGGCAGCCACACTGAAAGCCCGGTCTCCCATGGTCCTTAATTTGGTTCTCGGAATGTGAAGGAGATTGCTGTTCTGTGACCGCAGCGAACGGGTGGATGAGTATGGAATGAGAATATCCTTCAGATAATCTGGTGAAGTTCCGTGTAAGCATTGATGTGTAATGAGAGCAGTTTTGTACTGAATTCTGTAGGCAACAGGAAGCCAATGAAGGTTATGGAGAATTGGCGTAATATGTTCAAATTTACGAACTCTCAACAAGATCCTTGCTGCACTGTTTTGAATATATTGAAGTTTCTGAAGGTTTTTGCCAGGGATTCCAATAAACAGGGAGTTGCAGTAGTCGAGCCTGGAGGAGACAAAAGCATGGACGAGCTTCTCAGCATCGGAAAAAGTTAGGGATGGGCGAAGTCTGGAGATGTTTCGAAGATGGAAGAAGCAAGTTTTAAACAGATGCTTAATGTGATTTTCAAATGTAAGATTGGAGTCCATTTTTATTCCAAGATTAGTAACAGAGGTGGAGAGGGGGATGTCTTGTCCAGAAAAGGAAAGTCTTGTTATAGGAGATGTTTGTACCTGGTGAGGGGTGCCAATCAGTATGGCCTCAGTCTTGGAGCAGTTTAATTGAAGAAAGTTCTGATTCATCCATGCCCTAATTGCCTCCAGGCAGGCAGAGAGGGCAGTGAGTGAAGATGGAGATGACAAGGTGGAAGATGAGGATGCTCCAGTCCTGATGTAAAGCTGTGTATCGTCGGCATAACAGTGAAAAGAAATGTTGAACTGATTAATAATTTGACCTAAAGGCAGCATGTAAAGGGAAAACAGCAGGGGCCCCAGAACCGACCCCTGAGGGACACCACAGGAGACACAAACTGTCTGGGACGTGGCGTTGCCAAGACTAACACATTCCAGCCTATTGGAGAGGAAAGATTTGAACCAGTCCAGGACTGTGTCGCAGAGACCGACCTCCACATGAAGACGGTGGAGGAGGATATTATGGTCCACAGTGTCGAAGGCTGCAGTGAGGTCAAGGAGGACAAGGATGGATGGAGAGCCAGTGTCAGCAGCCAAGAGGACATCATTGGTAACCCTCAGCAATGCAGTCTCTGTACTGTGAGCTGCACAGTACAGATCTACAGCAGGTCTGCGTTACAGTTTGGCCATCGGATGCAGTTTAATAATGTTTAGTGTCAGTTTTAACTGATGTTACGTTTCACCACATTTCTGCAGCAGAGCAGAAGTGTTACTTCAATTTTATGAGTGACAACATTAATTATGTGATGCTTCTTTATTACAAATGTGATTTATCAGCCAAACACTCACCTTTAACCAAAAGGCTGCCAGAACTGCTTGCCACTCCAAACTGGTTTCTGGCCACACACGTATAGATTCCTGCGTCTATTTTCGTAACATTAGATATCCGAAGGCTTCCACTATCCAACACCATTATTCTGTAGAGAGAAAAATATATATATATTTATATACAGTATATACATTACCAAGTGCTCCATATCAAAAAGTGAAATAACAAGTTCAAAGTCCCAAAACATTCAAACTCATGTCTGAAGTTTTCATTAGCTCGAGACTCGGTCTGATGTGAGTTTGAAGAGTTACTGTTTGATCTGTCGCCACCAAGCTGATAAGAGCAGAGCAAAATCACTTTGAGGCAAACACCTCATTCTGAGGTAAAGTGAATACTAAGGTGATCAAAAGATCATACGAGAAGTGCACACAAAACTACAGTGAAATAAAAAAGATTTTTTTTATATAACTGTAATGTATATAACACAGAATTGTATATATATATTTTTTTTCTTTCTAGTATATAGCAACATGGCCAGGGGTGTATCCCACCTCTCATACAATGACCGCTGGAGATAAACTAAAACGTTGACGGGGCAATGAAAAAATATATAGCAAGCCAATAAAACAAACTAACATTTTCTACCTCAGTCCATGCAGGTTTATTTGACAAGGTCAGGGCACATACTGAAGTAGAAAAATTAAACCTTTATAATGTTAGCTTTAATGGGTTGGTGAAAGTAGTCAATGCCGATGCAGAACTTATGTCAGAAATGAATAAACTTGAAAACATCAATGAAGCACAAACAACTTTTAAAACGAAAATGCATTATAGCATTCATCCTGCTGCACCTCTCTTTTTAGAGTGATCTGAGCCAAGGATAAGGGATGCACAAAGAAAGTGTTAAGGTTTTTAAAAAAAAAAGTTGGTTAGGTTCACAAATATTTGTGACAGTCAAACATTTCATGAGAAATAAAAAATAATTACAGGGTTGCAGCATTGAGGCACAAAATAATTAACGAGTACCGGTAAATGCCAAAAAGACATTATGTTATACCTTTGTGAAAAAACCAAGCCAAAGCTGCACAGAATTATTCAATTAAAACCTGAAAGGATCTATTCATGTCTTCAAAATGTAGACAGTGGCATAAAAAGTGTTTGCTTCAAACCCATATTTAATCAAAACATTATCATCAACCTTGTTCAGTGTGATTCTAAATGATTGGGTTTTAATGGCAGCCATTCATATTTGATGGTTTGTGCCCACTGGTAGCACATTTCAGTTGGTTTTGGAAAAAACACAAAACACTATTTCTTTTATTTTCTCTTTTGAACTCTATGATTTTTGAAGGTATCCATCACATCTTTTAACAACAAATACCATAAAAGACATACCTGCAAAATATTTATTTTACTGTTTACATGTTATTGGAAAGTTGAATTATGAAATATAATTACAGTATGTTCATAATTATCACATTATCTCAATATGAATCAATACATGGGTGACTAAAGTGATTTTTATTGAGGTAATGTTTTAAGCAGCATTTTAAGATTGCTGTAATTAAACCTTTACTTAAGAAACATAACATTGACTCATGAATCCTAGCCAATTATAGATCTATATCTAATCTAACTTTCATCTAAAAAATTCTAGAGAACATGAAAACTCCATCCAGAAAGGCATCTGGCCAGGATTTGAACCGGCGACCTTCTTGCTGAGAAGCAATAGCGCTAACCAACTGAGCCACTAAGCTAAATTATTAATTAATTAATTAATTAACACAAACATTGTTAAATAAGGTATACATTTCCCACTGTTAAAACTGAAAAACATTGCTTTAAAAATAATTATTTTAGCATGGTGTTACAAATCCAAAAAAGCATCATGTAAATCAGAATAATATCTCCAGATGTGAAAAAGCTGCTTGACTGAGTTCCTAAATAATATACATATAATGTTCCAAATTTTAGTGAAGAAAAGGAATAAAATTATTATTTCCATTGCTGTTAATGAAATGCAGGATGAAATGTAAAAACACAATTACTGTTGAAACTCAAAGATTTATTAGGTCCTCTCTTCAGTTAATTTCCTCAATCAGAAAGGTCAGGATAATTTCAATATAATATATTATAATAAGTGAGATTATGGTTTTTAGTGATTTCTCAACCACAGTTGCATCCTTAAAAATATATTATAATAAATGTCTTTCCCTTGAACATAAACCCTTACCAAAATCTCTCTTTGTTCAAACTAGAAGACTGTAATGAGGTTGCAACACATTTGCACACATACATACAATAACTTGAACATAGCTTTTTATAGAATCCCTTTGAGCAAGATTTGCTCTTTCCAAAATGACCCATGTTGCTTTAAAGGCTGAATAATTAAAATACAATTCTTCTTACAATTGTACCTAGTCCCCACAGAGTCACACAAATATTCTCCTCAGTGAACTGAGGGCTTTCTTTGTAATGGGCTATAACAAAGAGTTATGGATATGAGATGTCACAGAGATGTCGCCATTAAATGGTGCAAAAGACTGTCAGGCTTCCCCCTCACCAAAACCTACAAAGGAACAACGTAAGATAGAGATGCAAAGAGCAATATCTGTCAGAAATGCTCTCACTTTGATTCCTTTTTCCCAAAGGCTGCCCTAAAGCAATTAAGTTATTGGTGAAATGTGTAGGGTACATAAAAGCAGAAGTGGTGTGATAGAGTAAACAGGCACTTTAGCTCAACTTTACTGTCTGTTATTAAAGTGAGCTATTGGTGGTAATTTAAAAGTCTCTCTGTGGTGTAACAAAAACCAAGAGCCTTCAAATGAAAACATTATTTAAACCACTTAAAAAGGACTGTATAATTAAGGCAGTACATTACAAACAACTTGCAATGTTCTCAAGTGCTGCTTAAATCTTTTACTTGAAAGGCGACAAAACTGGAAATGTTCTGCATCCCTGTAGCAGGATTTTGAATTGATTCACGCTTCAACAAAAGCACAATAGATTTTGTTTAGCATAACAATCTTAAACACAGCAGTTCCATCTCAGGGTAATGTTCCTGAGAGCTATTTCTTATATCCGTTTTGCAATTGCTGGCAGTGGTCAGCAATAAAATTTAATTAAGGTAAGCACTTTATTGCTAACCTCATAGTTTCCTGCATACTTTAAGTGCCCATTATAAGACAATCTTGTTATACATGTATTGGATATGAGCCGACTAAGGTAATGCCCTAGCATGATTTTATTAACTAATCAGATTCTGCATTGTTCTTAGATGATATGTTGTCTTCTACTTCAGATCCTTGAAGACATTATCCCTGGACGATTAGAAAGAATTATGGGTACCCGGTACTTGGGCTGAGCCAGTGGGAAGGATTAGTATTGTGACACTGCTGTAATAGCAGCAGTAACAACCTCATTTCAATGTGGAGAAAAGTAAATGCCAACAAGCCAGGAACAAGGGAACAGGCTTGTGAGAAATGTTGCAATAATGTAAAAAAACTTAGCCTCTTGTACACAGCCTATTCACTTCAGTGTAAGGGTCTAATATTAAATATCATAGGGAAATCTTGCCTTCACATGTATGATTGATTTCGCACAGTGCTCTGTGGATGCATTTTTCTTTCAATACTTAATGGGTTGATAAATCTGCAATCTGGGTTAAACATTTAGCAGGCATTAGGAACATGTACTCTTGCTGCCAATTGTGCGGATATCCATCAAATAAAACAACTTTTGTCATCCAAACTGCATGTCTAAACCCAGGTTTGGAATTAGGAATACAACTGAATGTTCCATTTCCCCAAACCTGTTGTCAAGCAGGTGGAGGTAACAGATGACTAAACCTGTGGCGCCCACGCTGTGGTTAAGATGAATTTACCAGGAATTTGAAGTGGAAAAGCTACTGAGCTTGTTGAACAATTAATCCCATATCAAATCAGAAATATAGACCCCCCACCAAATCACAGCATGTTATCAGCTGGTGTGCGCTGCCTCTTGCTGGTACACTCCTGCTAAAAATAAAGATGTTGTCAAACAGAAAAGGAGTCATTTGCATAGAACACGTTTGTGCTGTGCAGTGGAAGGTTGTGGTAAAAACATATGTGGATGAAGATCTCCCACTAAATGCAAGCCCACAAAAACAAAAAAGAAAGTACCGTATTTTCCGGTGTATAGGTCACACCTTTTTATGGTTTTTTCAAGGCCTGCGACCTATACTCAGGTGCGACCTATATATGGCTTGTTATCACTTTCGGTGAAACAAATTTTTAAATCCAGCTCATTTCACAATTACATTCATTTATTAAGGAAAAGTTCAGCTCAGACATATATTTGCTATAATTTTTATCAAACAAATAATTGTTTTTAAGTGTTAATCTTCTTAAAAGCCTTGCTGTGCGCTCCTGTGGCAGACATTTGCAGCAGAGCTAAACGTAGGTGCGACCTATACACCAGTGCGACCTATCTAGGGATTTTTCCAATCTATTGGTGATAATTGGACAATGCGACCTATACACAGGTGCGAACTATACACCAGAAAATACTGTAGCTCTCCTGACAGCAACAACTGAAGAGTAACACATCAGGATATTTCTGCCTCTGCCAGATTATTCAAGTTGAATGCTTAAAGTTTGTGAGAACCGCAAAAGTAGAAAATATCATCAAACTGTAACATTTTAGAGGAGAATATTTTCAATTTCTGCTTGTTTGTGTACCGGTAATTGCTTTTACATTCAAATAGATTTTTCCGCTTTCTTTGCAAATATGGCAAGACTATTTCAAACAGTCTTTTTACCAATGAGTCCCTGTTTACTGGACTGTGAGTAAAAACAGTATAAATTCTGATCAGTCTCTGAATGTTGACAGATTATTGCTACTTTGACTAGATTTATGTTTTCATCCAGAATTGCCTTTCCTTTCCTGACTACATTTGTTTTCCCTTTTCCATCTCCTTTCTCCACACAGAAGTATTGCATTCATTCCACCTTCACCAGATTTCTAATAAAACAAGGTGTCCAGCTCATTCCCTTGGTAGTCCTGTTACCCTCGCAGAAGCAGGTAAGAACAGTGGTTATGCATTGATCATTCCTTTTGGGTATTTTATTTGTTTCTTCTGTGCCTCAGTGGTGGTCTGTATCACAGTTTGCCTTGTGCTCTAATGACCCTGCAGGCCTTACATGCTGCTAATGAGCTGATGGATCAGAGCATCGATCCAAGCGCTGCAGTCTAGGAACGCCCAATTACCTTAAACAAACAAAGAAGAAACCAGCCAGAGGAGCAAAGTACAATGAAGTTCTGCAGAGAAATGTAGATAACGGGAAAGCATTGAAGAGCAGAATCTACTATGCAATGCAAATTATACTGTCACACTGTGATTCTGTTCTTCACAGTTTGTTACCATGAACATCTAAGAGGGTAATATTATGGAGGGTAAAATAAAATAAAATAGCAGGTTCATGACAGATTAATTTGCACACAAAAAAGAAAAAAAAGATTAATACATAAATGAAGACTAGATGCACTAACAGGTCAACACAAATTGACTTTGTACCTGTGGCTTTCTCGCAGAGCTTCTTTTCCTTTCCTCCAAGAAATAATGCCACGAGGAGACATTCTGGGCTTACATTCGATCAGAACATCGCCACTTTGTCGTGCTAAGGTTTGAGCCTTTAGCAGATTCTGGGAGAAGTCTGGGGCGATGGCTGAAAAAAATAAAAATAAAAGACGAGAATGTGAATATAGCAAAATAAACTTGAGGTGAAGGGAAAAGAAGAAAAGGTTAAACTGACCGAGTGAGGTAAGAGAAAAACACAAGAAAACAGCGTAGAGGTAAAGTATGAGAGAGTGCAGGAGCTTTCTGCAGCATGCAGGTCACTCCATCCATTAGGCAGGTCAGCACTCACTTCCTGTTATTTTTTTTTCACACATGCTTTTGTTTGTACACATTCAGTGGCAGACTCATGAAGCTGTGCACCATTTTCATTTTTCTTCTTTCTTTTCTAAAAAGAAATTATATTCCAATGCTATGCATTTTCCTCAGAGGGACATATTTGCGTTAAGAATTGTGTTGTGTTGTGGGGTTCAGCAGCAAAAATGAAAGAATGTAAAACAAGAGAGAGACTTTGTTGTTGCTCCTTTAGGCCTTAATTACTAATGCACTGTCATCTGGAGCGGTTTTATATGTGCACAGACTCAGCAAAAAGCTTTTCAAAGTGAACACGTTGCCTGGCTTTAACGACAAGGCTGAACATCTGTCAACATGCACTGGTGCATGCCTTAAAACTAGTGTGATGATACACTTCTACCTGTGTGCACATCACACTTGTCAAGATTGGTGTCTATTGTTTTTTGTTTTTTTTGTAGGTTTTGTGTTTATTATGTCTAGATTTATTTTGTTATTTGTCTCTGATTGTTTTCAAGACTTTTTCCCAGTGTTTGCTGTGCCACCCGTACTTTCACCTCACCCAGCTCTTCCACAAAGTTGATTATCCTCACATACTCATTAGTCTCAACTGTTTCCACTTGTTATCACTTCTCCCAGTTCCATTTAAACTTTATTCTTGCCCTCACTCATCTGCTATTGTGCTTCATGTCGATCCGATTCTCCTCAGTTTCCTCATTATATTTTGCTTCGCTGCCATGTCAGTATTTTATTTTATTTGTGTTACCTTAATAAATCCTTTTTTATTATTTGTCTACATTCCTGGGTTTGACCTCGTTAGAAGCCAAAAACACTAAACCCTAATGTTTTGAAGCATGTGGATTGTGTTTTTTTCTGCAACATAAAAATAACCAACTATGTGTTTCACATCACTGTGGTGGGATTTTTATATAGCCAGATTTTTTAAGCTGTAGTTACATATTTTTTTCTGGTTTAAAACATAGGGTTAAATATCCCTGTAAGGAGATGTGCAATAAAATCAAGATCAACATGCAAAAAGAGTTTGAACAATGGCTCAAAACAGTTGATACGTTTGTACATTTCTCTGATATTTTTTTTACAGATACATGCACAGTACTGGAAATCCAGTCGGTGACTCTGTCAGTACAGCGATGCTGAATAGTACCTACTATATATAAATGCAGTTATATGAGCTGTCAGTCAAAGCCATTTATGTCTCTAAACAACAGAAAGCTGCTATGGAAGTTAGTGAAGTGACTGACAGACTCCTAATACCATGGCTTACCAATGCTTTTTATCAAACTGTCACTGCAGAGTTCCATGACTGAATCAACTACAATTTATTTCTTGCAGTATCTGCTTTGATAATTATTAGGGATGGGGCCGATCCAATATCAGGATCGGGCTAATAATTTACGTGTTGGATTTTTCCGATCCAACCTGAAGATATTCCCGATCCATGATGCATGTCTGTGTCTGTTGAAACTTGCTTCTTATGCAATTTCCTGCCAGCTGCTCTGCAAGTTGGCGTCAAACTATGGAATGGATTTCCTGAATGGAGGCGTGTCTCATGAGCCCAAAGTAACAAGACCCGCCTCACATTAAGGAAATCCATTTCCTAGTTTGCTGCCAGCTACAGTATAATGTGCAGTAGCACTGTTCCCTTCCTTCAGGGAACATGAGTTATGGTGCATAACTTTCAGTTCCCTTATCAGTCAGTCACTCGGTGCAACACTATTGCTATGGGAACGTAATTCAATCACGCCCTAGAAATGCTCAGTAAAATGCATGCTTGTGTGAACATCTACCTTTATACATCAGGCATCTCTCGGCCGCTCTCTACAGTGTGTTAGAGAGGACAGCACAAAATACACGAAGATTATATAATGTAATAGAGTATTCGTATTTTAAAAATATTGAAACAGCTATTTTTTCTTTAGATGCTGAAAAAGCATTCAATAGAGTCAATTGGAATGTCTTATTTACTACCTTAAATAAATTTGGATTTGGGAATTACTTCATCAACTGGTTAAAAATATTATATAGTTCACCAACAGTTTGGCAGTTTTTAGCGCTGGATGTGCAGAGAGGAGCTCTGAAAAAGCTGCGAAACATGGACGGGAGCATGCGATCCAGAATTATGAATCTACAAGCCAACATGTCCGTGAGTTTTTGCCGAGAGTTAGCCAAGCGTAGCTACCGGGCTAATCAAAGCTAACCGAGCTGGGTCACCGTAACTGGGTGCCGGAGCTGCGGGCTTCGTTAACAAATAAACCGGAAAAATACACTGGTTGTTACGAAGAAACGCGGGCCGGCACGCTGGAGGTGCTTTGTTGCAGCGAAAGAAAACAACAAAGCTGGGAGTGGTGGCTTCAGACTACAAGCTAACGCTAGCCATGTGCTGCTGATAAAGGCTAATGCGGAAAAACACCACGGAGTTGGGACTGTTGCTACAGGCTGGCGTGAGAGCCGAAAGCCGTGAACGCCACCTCGGGCTTCGAGCTGAGCCGAGCGCAACGAGGGGGCCGTGAACGGGGGTTGTTACGAAGAAACGCGGGCCGGCACGCTGGAGGTGCTTTGTTGCAGCGAAAGAAAACAACAAAGCTGGGAGTGGTGGCTTCAGACTACAAGCTAACGCTAGCCAGAGCGCAACGAGGGGGCCGTGAACGCAACCTGGGGCTTCGAGCTGATCCGAGAGCCACGAGTGGGCCGTGAACCGTGGACGCCACCTTCGAGCTGAGCCGAGCGCCGTGAGCCGTGGACGCCACCTGGGGCTTCGAGCTGAGCCGTGCGCCGTGGGCGAGCCAGGGGATTGCTGCAGGCTGCTGAAACCGTGAGTTCTGAACTAACTGCTGATCTGAAGCAGAGCAACGATCGAGTAGCTGTAGGACGGGAAGCAAGCTGATTACTGTTGGACATGAGCAGAGCAGCGAGCGAATTGCTGCGGATGGGAGCAGAGCAGTGAACGAGTTGCTGTGGAACAGTGATTTTCTGTATCCAGATCAGAAGAAGCAGGCGTGATGAGTCCTAGTAAAAAAAATAAATCGGAGCAGCAGAAACAGGAGTCGGCGAGTAAAAAATCGGTGGATAAAAATTTGGAGTTAATGGAGGAATTGAAAAATGCAGTAAACGTTCTCACTGCGGAAGTTGCAAGTTTGAGAGCCGATCAAGCCGTTCTCACTGCGGAAGTTACAAGTTTGAGAGCCGATCAAAAAAACTTTAATCAACTGGTTGAGGAGATGAAACTAATGAAAGCTCAGGAGGTCATCAGAGAAGAACGATTAGCTCAATTGGAACAAAAGTGTGAGGACATGGAACAATACATAAGAGGCGAAAACATGGTCATTTCTGGACTCGAACTTAAACGCTGGTCATCGGCTGATGTAGTTAAAGGCGTTAACACGAATGAAGGAGGACGACCAGAACAACTGCAGTCTCTGGAGAATCAGGTAGTCACTTTCTTAAGTGACAAAGGCATTGACATTAAACGTGATGACATTTCCACCTGTTACACACTGCCCAATAGAGTTAACAAAAATAAACCATCAGTAGTCGTGAGATTCATTGGAAGGAATCAAAGAAACAGGGTAATGATGCAGTCAAAGAAACTCGCAAAAACTATGGTCTTCATGAATGAACACCTAACTAAAAAAAACGCAAACATTGCACATGCAGCAAGGTTGTTGAAAAAGGAGGAAAAAATAAAAAAAACTTGGACAAGAAACGGAAACATCTGGATCAAAGTACATGAAAATTCGCAAGCTAAAATAATAAAAGATCTGAAAGACTTAGAAACATTTGGATGAGCTCAAAAATGACAAATCACCAATCACTATCACATGTTCATACACAAAATTAACAGAAATGAACAAACAAACAAATAGATTAAAACATGACAGCAACAAACGAAGACTCAGAATTCAAAATATATAATGTTGAAGATATGGTTGATGCAAACTTTTATCCTGCTATAAAAGACTGTGAATACTATAATGAAGAAAAGTTTAATAACATCAATATAACAAATGGAGATCTCTCTATTATTCACATCAATAGTAGAAGTATAAATGCAAATATATCCAAAATAACAGAATATTTAAAACAGTTAAACAGAACTTTTACATTAATAGCACTGTCAGAGACATGGCTTAATGATGAAAACAAAAATAATGTTCACATCGAAGGATATGAATTATATCATTTAAACAGAAACAATAAAAAAGGTGGTGGAGTAGCTCTATTTGTCAAAAATGAAATAAAGTGTAGAATAATTAAAGAAATGTCAATAATTGTTGACAATCTTATGGAAATAATAACAATAGAAATATTAAACGAAAATGCTAAAAACATATCCATAAGTTGTGTATATCGATCACCAGGATCAAATATAGAAATATTCACCGATAAAATCATACAACTACTGGAAAAGAGTTTAAATAAAAAAGTTTTCTTGTGCGGAGACTTTAATATCGACCTGGGAAATAAAACGGATTCAAATAACATCAGCACATTTCTAAATTCAATGTATAGTTTAAATCTTTATCCGTTAATATCAAAACCAACAAGAATTACAACTCATAGTGCTACGATAATTGACAACATTTTCACAAATATAACAAATGGGGATATGACAGGTGGTATCTTAACAACTGATTTAAGTGATCATTTACCAGTTTTCACTATCTACAGAAATGATCAAAACATTACAAAAGAAGTTACAATTAAGAAAAAAATAATAAACACATCAAAAAAAGCTATGGATCAATTAAAAGATGATTTACAGAAGCAAAACTGGAAGGACGTGTATATTGATGATGTTAACAGATCATATGATGAATTTATGAACATTTTAGAAGCTCTGTATGAAAAGAATTGTGTGCAAAGAAATCGTAGAAAAAGAAATATTGTTGACCAACCTTGGATGACTAAAGGGTTGAGAAATGCTTGTAAAAAAAAAAAACTTGTATTTATGTTTCTTAAAAACGAGAACACAACAAGCTGAAGAAAAATATAAAAAATATAAAAATAAATTGGTAATGATTATAAGAAGATGCAAGAAAGAATACTATAGTGATTTATTAAACAAGAGCAATGGTGACACTAAAACAACATGGCGAGTAATAAATGATGTTCTAAAAAGTCATAAAGCAAAAACGAACATTGCAAAATATTTTGTGAAAGATGACAAAGAAATACATGATGAGAATGATATCGTAAATGAATTTAATCAATATTTTGTAAATATTGGATCAAGCCTTGCAGCTAAAATACCAAAAGTAGATAATAAGGTGTGTCATTCAATTAAAAGTTGCACCAACAGTATTTTTCTTAGTGGAACTAACAAAGAGGAAATTATGAAAATGGTAAAAAATCTCTCAGACAAGAGATCAAAAGACTGGGTGGACATGGATATGATGTTCGTAAAGGAAATAATAAGTTATGTTATTGAACCGTTTACATATATATGCAATTTATCTTTTTCAACAGGAATATTTCCAGATAACATGAAAGTAGCAAAGGTAATTCCTCTTTTTAAAAATGGTGATAAATGTGTATTCAATAATTATAGGCCAATATCCTTATTACCACAGTTCTCAAAGATTCTAGAAAAACTATTTGTGTCCAGATTGGATCAATTTATTGATAAACAAAACATTTTAAGTAGCAGTCAATATGGGTTTAGAGAAAAAAACTCTACGTCAATGGCTCTCATGGATTTAATGGAACAAATAACTAATGCTGTCGATCATAAACAGTACTGTGTTAGTGTTTTTGTTGATCTAAAAAAAGCATTTGATACCATTGACCACACCATTCTCCTTGAAAAACTAAATAAATATGGTATTAGAGGACCAGCATTACAGTGGGTATCTAGCTATTTGAAAGACAGGAAACAGTTTGTGCAAATAAATGATGTTAGATCTGTCGCGTTATTGAAAGAGTCCTCAGGCAAAACGTGTCAACGTGATTTCTTTATTTCAGATCGCCCTGCTTCCAGCTAAGCCATCAGCCTTACAATCAGCGTCACCTGGCACCCTGAGCCTGGCGCTCCTTTTATGACATCATCACAAGTGGCCATCTGTAGTTTTTCCCCCAGGCCTTACATTAACACCACATCTTCCCTCTCTAGAATCAATGGGTGGACTATCATTGATTCAACAGACCTTAGAGGATTATTCTGCCTCATAGCTGGAAGGTCTGTTCCTACATAGAACTAGAAAACCCCATTATAAACAGAAATACATATTTAATCATTCTTAAACATTTAGCATAATATTCACACACTCTTCTTCACATTATACACACACATATTTACAAATTTAGTCTATCTGGTTTCACAACCCGTCTCCCAGACCTGGTTCTAGGAGTAGGTGAAAGTTCTGGAAGGCTCTGTTGTGGAGGTTCTTCAGGACTCTGTTGAACCAGTTCTGGATCAACATCCCCTTCCAGTACTTCTGGCTCTGTCGAAGGCTCCCTGGCAACCAAATGACGACGATTTCGCCTAATCGGTCCATGGGGTCCTTCCACAATGTATGAGCGTGGAGTATAATGCGTGGTAATCACTGCTCCACTTGTGCCTTGATCTTTAATCCACACACTTTGTCCTGGAGTCAGTTTGCTAAGAACTCTTGCTCTATGGCGTGAATCATACCTCTCTGCATCATTTATCCTCCTCTCTTTCTCTTTTCGAGCAACAATGTCAACGTCTGGAAGAAATGGCCTCAACGAAGATGGAAGTGTCGGCACCGTTGTACGAAGCCTCCTTCCCATGAGAAGTTCTGCTGGGCTGTAACCATTCCAAAGTGGTGTTGCTCTGTAGGCGAGTAAGGCGAGATACGGATCGGCTGCCTTTTTCAATAAGTTCTTTACTGTTTTAACAGCACGTTCAGCTTCCCCATTGCTTTGTGGATATCTTGGGCTACTGGTAATATGGTTAAATCCATATAACTTTGCAAATGTAGCAAAAGCAGCACAGGAAAACTGAGGACCGTTATCTGTAATCAATTCTTCTGGAATGCCATGACGAGCAAACATAGATTTCAGATGAGGAATCACATCAGACGATCTTGTGGGACTTAGTTGAGCAATTTCCACAAATCTTGATGCATAATCCACAACCAGAATATAATCTTTTCCTTGCAGCGTAAACAGATCGGCCCCAAGTCTTTTCCATGGTCTGTCTGGATACTGTGATGGCATCAGCGGTTCTGTACAATTTTCTCTCTCTCTGTTGCAGGTTTGGCATCTTAAAACCAGTTCTTTTAACTGCTGGCTCAGTCCAGGCCACCATACTGACTGCCGCGCTCGTTCTCGACATTTCACCACACCCAGATGTCCTTCGTGTAGTCTCATGAGCACATCGTTTCTCATGGTCGAAGGAATAACAAGTCTCTCGCCCTTTAGCAACAGACCATCCTTCACAGTAAGAAACGCCTTTTCTGCCCAATACAGTCTGAGTGCTGGTTCGCTGTTATAGTGTGCAGGCCATCCTTCCACACACAGCTGCATCACACGTGCACATACACTGTCCTGTTTCAGCTCCTCTCTCAGCTCATCAAGGTAACCAGTGCTTGCAGGTAGGTTTCGTACCACATCATCCACATAAATGTTTGAGTCATTGACCAACTCTGCTTCGGTCACTGTTAGGTTTCCTGCCATGGGAGCACGTGACAGTGTGTCAGCTGTCCACAAATCTTTCCCTGGTACATATGAGATGGAATATGAATATCTCATCAGACGCATTCTAAAGCGCTGGATACGTGGTGGAAGGCAATCTAGCGTCTGCGAACCCAACAGACTCAAAAGTGGTTTATGATCTGTCTCTAACTGAAAATGTCTACCAATGAGATAAGTACTGAATCTTTCACAAGCCCAGGTGATACTAAGAGCTTCTTTTTCTACCTGTGCGTATCTCTGTTCAGTCTGCGATAGAGACCGTGACACATATGCTACAGGTCTCCATACTTGACCCCATTTTTGAAGTAACACACTCCCCAGACCATAAGCAGATGCGTCTGCCGTGACTTTACATTCCCGGTTTGTATCATACATGGCTAACACTGGTGGGGATATAAGCATTTCTTTTAGCTCATTAAATGCTCTAGCCTGATCAACTCCCCACATCCAACAGTTTTTCTTAGACAAGAGATCCCTCAGAGGCTTGTCTCGCTCTGCCAACTGTGGAATAAACTTCCCCAGCTGATTAACCATCCCGAGGAAACTTCTGAGTTCACTCACATTTCTAGGTTCCTTCATTTGTCTCACTGCTTCAGTTTTATTTGGATCGGGACTAACTCCCTTAACAGAGATCATGTGGCCCAAAAATTTTACCCCCTGCTTTGAAAATTCGCATTTATCAATGTTAAGTGTGAGACCAGCTTCTTGAATTTTCCCAAGGATTGTATGCAGACGAGCATCATGCTCCTCCTGTGTTCTCCCCCACACTAACACATCATCCATGTGACAAACTACACCATCTAGTCCCTCCGTAACCTCTGTTACCATTCTGTTCTGGAAATGCTCAGGGGCAGAAGCTATACCAAAAGGTAACCGTTTAAAAAAATAACGACCAAAAGGTGTAATGAAAGTTGTGTATTTTGCTGCATCTTCAGTTAGAGGAATCTGCCAAAACCCCATATTAGCATCTAATTTACTGAAGATTCTGGCTCCCGCTAGCTTACCGAGTGTTTCATCCACAGAGGGAAGAATATACTTCTCTCTGCAGACAGACTCATTCAGCTTTGTAAGGTCAACACATATGCGCACCGCACCTGTTGGTTTTGGAACAACCACCATCCCTGAACACCACTCAGTTGGCTCCTCAATTCTACAAATCACACCCAAACTTTCCATACGGGACAATTCTTGTTTAAC
>JBBPBX010070259.1:0-18640 GCA_038048925.1 Garcialebias charrua
AGAAGCCACAACTGGACCATAGAAACCACAACTGAACCATAGAAACAACAACTGGACCATAGAAACCACAACTGGACCATAGAAACCACAACTGGACCATAGAAAAAACAACTGGACCATAGAAACAACAACTGGACCATAGAAGCCACAGCTGGACCATAAAAACCACAATTGACACAAGAAAGCACAACTGGACCATAGAAAGCACAACTGGACCATAGAAACCACAACTGGCCATAGAAACCACAACTGGACCATAGAAACCACAACTGGACCATAGAAACCACAACTGGAACATAGAAGCCACAACTGGACCATAGAAGCCACAACTGGACCATAGAAGCCACAACTGGACCATAGAAACCACAACTGGACCATAGAAACCACAACTGGACCATACAAACCACAACTGGACCATACAAACCACAACTGGACCATAGAAACCACAACTGGACCACAGAAACAACAACTGGACCATACAAACCACAACTGGACCATAGAAACCACAACTGGACCATAGAAACCACAACTGGACCATAGAACCACAACTGGACCATACAAACCACAACTGGACCATACAAACCACAACTGGACCATAGAAACCACAACTGGACCATAGAAACCACAACTGGACCATAGAAACCACAACTGAACCATAAAAACCACAACTGGACCATATAAACCACAACTGGACCATATAAACCACAACTGAACCATAAAAACCACAACTGGACCATATAAACCACAACTGGACCATAGAAACCACAACTGGACCGTAGAAACAACAAATGGACCGTATAAACAACAACTGGACCATAGAAACATCAACTGGACCATAGAAACCACAACTGGACCATAGAAACCACAACTGGACCATAGAAACCACAACTGGACCTTAGAAGCAACAACTGGACAATAGAAACCACAACTGGACCATAAAAACCGCAACTGGACCCTAGAAACCACAACTGGACCATAGAAGCAACAACTGGACAATAGAAACCACAACTGGACCATAGAAACCACAACTGGACCATACAAACCACAACTGGACCATAGAAACCACAACTGGACCATAGAAACCACAACTGAACCATAGAAACCACAACTGGACCATAGAAACCACAACTGGACCATATAAACCACAACTGGACCATAGAAACCACAACTGAACCATAAAAACCACAACTGGACCATAGAACGCACAACTGGACCATAGAACGCACAACTGGACAATAGAAAGCACAACTGGACCATAGAAACCACAACTGGACCATAGAAGCCACAACTGGACCATAAAAACTACAATTGACAATAGAAAGCACAACTGGACCATAGAACGCACAACTGGACAATAGAAACCACAACTGGACCATAGAAGCCACAACTGGACCATAGAAGCCACAACTGGACCATAAAAACCACAATTGACAATAGAAAGCACAACTGGACAATAGAAAGCACAACTGGACCATAGAAACCACAACTGGACCATAGAAAGCACAACTGGACCATAGAAACCACAACTGGACCACAGAAACAACAACTGGACCATACAAACCACAACTGGACCATAGAAACCACAACTGGACCATAGAAACCACAACTGGACCATAGAAACCACAACTGAACCATAAAAACCACAACTGGACCATATAAACCACAACTGGACCATATAAACCACAACTGAACCATAAAAACCACAACTGGACCATAGAAACCACAACTGGACCATAGAAACCACAACTGGACCGTAGAAACAACAAATGGACCGTATAAACAACAACTGGACCATAGAAACATCAACTGGACCATAGAAACCACAACTGGACCATAGAAACCACAACTGGACCATAGAAGCCACAACTGGACCATAAAAACCACAATTGACAATAGAAAGCACAACTGGACAATAGAAAGCACAACTGGACCATAGAAACCACAACTGGACCATAGAAAGCACAACTGGACCATAGAAACCACAACTGGACCACAGAAACAACAACTGGACCATACAAACCACAACTGGACCATAGAAACCACAACTGGACCATAAAACCACAACTGGACCATATAAACCACAACTGAACCATAAAAACCACAACTGGACCATAGAAACCACAACTGGACCATAGAAACCACAACTGGACCGTAGAAACAACAAATGGACCGTATAAACAACAACTGGACCATAGAAACATCAACTGGACCATAGAAACCACAACTGGACCATAGAAACCACAACTGGACCATAGAAACCACAACTGGACCTTAGAAGCAACAACTGGACAATAGAAACCACAACTGGACCATAAAAACCGCAACTGGACCCTAGAAACCACAACTGGACCATAGAAACCACAACTGGACCATAGAAACCACAACTGGACCATAGAAACCACAACTGGACCATAGAAACCACAACTGAACCATAGAAACCACAACTGGACCATAGAAACCACAACTGGACCATATAAACCACAACTGGACCATAGAAACCACAACTGAACCATAAAAACCACAACTGGACCATAGAACGCACAACTGGACCATAGAACGCACAACTGGACAATAGAAAGCACAACTGGACCATAGAAACCACAACTGGACCATAGAAGCCACAACTGGACCATAAAAACTACAATTGACAATAGAAAGCACAACTGGACCATAGAACGCACAACTGGACAATAGAAACCACAACTGGACCATAGAAGCCACAACTGGACCATAGAAGCCACAACTGGACCATAAAAACCACAATTGACAATAGAAAGCACAACTGGACAATAGAAAGCACAACTGGACCATAGAAACCACAACTGGACCATAGAAAGCACAACTGGACCATAGAAACCACAACTGGACCGTAGAAACAACAACTGGACCATCTAAACAACAACTGAACCATAGAAACACCAACTGGACCATAGAAGCCACAACTGAACCATAGAAACAACAACTGGACCATAGAAGCCACAACTGGACCATAGAAACCACAACTGGACCATAGAAACAACAACTGGACCATAGAAACCACAACTGGACCATAGAAACCACAACTGGACCATAGAAAAAACAACTGGACCATAGAAACAACAACTGGACCATAGAAGCCACAGCTGGACCATAAAAACCACAATTGACACAAGAAAGCACAACTGGACCATAGAAAGCACAACTGGACCATAGAAACCACAACTGGCCATAGAAACCACAACTGGACCGTAGAAACAACAACTGAAAAATATAAACAACAACTTGACCATAAACAACAACTGGACCATAGAAGCCACAACTGAACCATAGAAACCACAACTGGACCATAGAAGCCACTACTGGACCATAGAAACCACAACTGGACCGTAGAAACAACAACTGGACCGTATAAACAACAACTAGACCATAGAAACCAAAACTGGACCATAGAAACCACAACTGGACCATAGAAACCACAACTGGACCATAGAAACCACAACTGGACCATAGAAGCAACAACTGGACAATAGAAACCACAACTGGACCATAGAAACCACAACTGGACCATTGAAACCACAACTGGACCATAGAAGCAACAACTGGACAATAGAAACCACAACTGGACCATAGAAACCACAACTGGACCATAGAAACCACAACTGGACCATAGAAACCACAACTGGACCATAGAAGCAACAACTGGACAATAGAAACCACAACTGGACCATAGAAACCACAACTGGACCATAGAAACAACAACTGGACCATAGAAACAACAACTGGACCATACAAACCACAACTGGACCATACAAACCACAACTGGACCATACAAACCACAACTGGACCATACAAACCACAACTGGACCATAGAAACACACAGGACCATAGAAACCACAACTGGACCATAGAAGCCACAACTGGAACATAGAAGCCACAACTGGACCATAGAAGCCACAACTGGACCATAGAAGCCACAACTGAACAATAGAAACCACAACTGAACCATAGAAACCACAACTAGACCATAGAAACCACAACTGAACAATAGAAACCACAACTGAACCATAGAAACCACAACTAGACCATAGAAGCCACAACTGAACAATAGAAACCACAACTGAACCATAGAAACCACAACTAGACCATAGAAACCACAACTGAACAATAGAAACCACAACTGAACCATAGAAACCACAACTAGACCATAGAAGCCACAACTGAACAATAGAAACCACAACTGAACCATAGAAACCACAACTAGACCATAGAAGCCACAACTGAACAATAGAAACCACAACTGAACCATAGAAACCACAACTAGACCATAGAAACCACAACTGAACAATAGAAGCCACAACTGGACCATAGAAGCCACAACTGAACAATAGAAACCACAACTGAACCATAGAAACCACAACTAGACCATAGAAACCACAACTGAACAATAGAAACCACAACTGAACCATAGAAACCACAACTAGACCATAGAAGCCACAACTGAACAATAGAAACCACAACTGAACCATAGAAACCACAACTAGACCATAGAAACCACAACTGAACAATAGAAACCACAACTGAACCATAGAAACCACAACTAGACCATAGAAGCCACAACTGAACAATAGAAACCACAACTGAACCATAGAAACCACAACTAGACCATAGAAGCCACAACTGAACAATAGAAACCACAACTGAACCATAGAAACCACAACTAGACCATAGAAACCACAACTGAACAATAGAAGCCACAACTGGACCATAGAAGCCACAACTGAACAATAGAAACCACAACTGAACCATAGAAACCACAACTGAACAATAGAAACCACAACTGAACCATAGAAACCACAACTAGACCATAGAAGCCACAACTGGACCAAAGAAGCCACAACTGGAACATAAAAGTCAGTCAAAGCTTATAGCTACAGTTTGGCTGTTTTTGGCTTTGAGCAAGTTTTAATTTTAGGTTTTAATTTAGCTTTATTTTTGTGCACAAATTATATTTCTAACGGCTGTTTCAATGTGTCCACAAGGTCTCACTGATGAATCATAATAAATCTCGTGCAGATCGGATAATGTATCACTAAGATATAACTGTAGTAATAATATAGGGGGCGCTATGGAGTAAAAATTTACATACCATTATCAATGTGTGTCGAAGTGTTCACTGAAGATGCACAATAAATCTGGTTTAGATCGGATGATGTATCACTGAGATATAACGATTTGAATAATCTAGGGGGCGCTCTTGAGTCATATGTTAAACCACAATATCAATGTGTCCACAAGGGCTCACTGATGATGCACAATAAATCTGGTTCAGATCGGATGATGTATCACTGAGATATAACAGTTTGAATAATCTAGGGGGCGCTCTGGAGTCATATGTTAGCCCACCTTATCAATGTGTCCACAAGGGCTCACTGATGATGCACAATAAATCTGGTTCAGATCGGATGATGTATCACTGAGATATAACTATAGAAATAATGTAGGGGGCGCACTTGAGTCAAATGTTAGCCCACCATATCAATGTGTCCACAAGGGTTCACTGATGATGCACAATAAATCTGGTTCAGATCGGATGATGTATCACTGAGATATAACTATAGAAATAATGTAGGGGGCGCACTTGAGTCAAATGTTAGCCCACCATATCAATGTGTCCACAAGGGCTCACTGATGATGCACAATAAATCTGGTTCAGATCGGATGATGTATCACTGAGATACAACAGTTTGAATAATCTAGGGGGCGCTATGGAGGCTATTTGCTAATTAGCATAAATACCTGTTTAAGGGGTGGGTAATGATCGATCATAATGATTTTGGTACTCCTCAGATCAAATCTGTGGAGTTTAGAACCAAACGTATGGTGACGGCGTTACGTCTTACTTCGCCACGTCACCACGCCCACTTGCTCCACCCAAAACGAACAGTGCTGGAAAGCTTGTTACACCAACATGTCTTCGGTGACTGGATACAATGTCACGCTGATTAGGTAACAGGGATCCGATATGGACCGTTCAACGTAAAACTTTACACTTCCTGTTGTCAGGGGGCGTGGCTTAAGTGATGTCATGATTTGACCATACAGTTTTGCAGGGGACCGGATGTGGGTCAATCACTGAAGGTTTGATGTATTAGACAGTTTTCGTGTAAGAGCTGTAAGCGTTTCGTTTTTCATGGCGAGATGTCCAACTTTGAGGTCTGGCCCCGCCCCTTCAGCATGCATGAAAACGCACAGTTTTGATAACATTTGTTCCCCCATGCCTTATAAAGAAACTGGCAAAGTTTGAATCAAATCGAGCGAAATCCCTAGGAGGAGTTTGTTGAAATGCAGAGGCTGTAAACGGCCAAAAAGGGGTGAAAATTTGGTCATCGTTCCAAAATGGCCGCCTTACCATTTATCGTACAACATTGGTGCCAGAGGGTTTTCTGTGCATCTTGGTGAGTTGGACAAGTGTACCAAATTTCATGATTCTACGTCAAACTAAGGTCAATGCGGAGGGTATTTTGAATATTTCTAGGGGGCGCTCTTGAGCCGTTTCTGTAGCGATTTGCTAATTAGCATAAACACCTGTTCAAGGGGTGGGCAATGATCGATCAAACTGATTTTGGTACTCCTCGGATCAAATCTGTGGATTTTAGAACCAAACGTATGGTGATGGCGTTATGTCTTACTTCGCCACGTCGCCACACCCACATGCTCCACCAAAAACGAACAGTATTGGAATGCTTGTTACACCAACATGTCTTCGGTCACTGGACACAATGCCACGCTGATTAGGTAACAGGAGTCCGATATGGACCGTTCAACGTAAAACTTTACACTTCCTGTTGTCAGGGGGCGTGGCTTAAGTGATGTCATGATTTGACCTTACAGTTTTGCGGGGGACCGGATGTGGGTCAATAACTGAAGGTTTGATGTATTAGACTTTTTTCGTGTAAGAGCTGTAAGCGTTTCGTTTTTCATGGCGAGATGTCCAACTTTGACGTCTGGCCCCGCCCCTTCAGCATTCATGAAAACGCACAATTTTGATATTGTTTGTTCCCCCATGCCTTATGAAGAAACTGGCCAAGTTTGAACCAAATCGAGCGAAATTCATAGGAGGAGTTCGTTCAAATGCGGAGGCTGTAAACGGCCAAAAAGGTGTAAAAATTTGGTCATCGATCCAAAATGGCCGCCTTACCATTTATCGTACAACGTTGGTGCCAGAGGTTTTTCTGTGCATCTTGGTGAGATGGACAAGTGTACCGAATTTCATGATTGTACGTCAAAATAAGGTCAATGCGGAGGGTATTTTGAAAATTTCTAGGGGGCGCTCTTGAGCCGTTTCTGTGGCTATTTTTGCCACGCCCCCAAAATACGTAATTTTTCACCAGTCCTGACGAGTCCGCCAAATTTGGTGAGTTTTCGTATATGATAAAGCCTCCAAAAGGCCACTTCTTTGGGGGGAAGAAAAAAAAAAAAAATAATAAAAAAAATAATAAAAATAATAAACACTACAATTACAATAGGCCTTCGCAGCGCTTAGCTGCTCGGGCCTAATTAAAGCTGCAAGCAGCATTGAGGCCCTCGCAGCTTAGCGCCGCTCGGACCTTATTGAGGCGACCGCGCGAGCTCCAGCTCGTCCGCTCGGTCGCCATTTCGAAGTCTCTCGTGTCTACTCCGCACCAGGGGTGCACACGCACAATAAATCTGGTTCAGATTGGATGATGTCTCACTGAGATATAACAGTTTGAATAATCTAGGGGGCGCTCTGGAGTCAAATGTTAGCCCACCATATCAATGTGTCCACAAGGTCTCACAGATGATGCACAATAAATCTGGTTCAGATCGGCTAATGAATCACTGAGATATAACTATATACATGATGTATGGGGCGAACTTGAGTCAAATGTTAGCCCACCATATCAATGTGTCCACAAGGACTCACTGATGATGCACAATAAATCTGGTTCAGATCGGATGATGTATCACTGAGATATAACTATAGACATAATGTAGGGGGCGCAATGGAGTCAAAATTTACATACCATTATCAATGTGTGTAGAAGTGTTCACTGATGAATCATAATAAATCTCGTGCAGATCGGATAATGTATCACTAAGATATAACTGTAGTAATAATATAGGGGGCGCTATGGAGTAAAAATGTACATACCATTATCAATGTGTGTCGAAGTGTTCACTGATAAAGCACAATAAATCTCGTGCAGATCGGATAATGTATCACTAAGATATAACTGTAGTAATAATATAGGGGGCGCTATGGAGTAAAAATTTACATACCATTATCAATGTGTATAGAAGTGTTCACTGATGAATCACAATAAATCTCGTGCAGATCGGATAATGTATCACTAAGATATAACTGTAGTAATAATATAGGGGGCGCTATGGAGTAAAAATTACATACCATTATCAATGTGTATAGAAGTGTTCACTGATGAATCACAATAAATCTCGTGCAGATCGGATAATGTATCACTAAGATATAACTGTAGTAATAATATAGGGGGCGCTATGGAGTAAAAATTTACATCTTTTAGAATATTTAATACAAAAATTGTATCTCATTTGCATTTATTTGACAAATATTAATACTTTATTACAAGTTTAAAAAAATCCACAATATCCCAACATTATTTTCAAGCTAACACTAATGGATCCACATTAGAGATATGCAATATTATCGGCGTGGTATTGGTATCAGCCAATATTAGTGATAAAATAAAATATCGGACATCGGCCATTCTATCAAAATAACTCACAGACATAAAAGGCTTATGTTTTAACTTCATTTTTAATTTAAGAAACTGTCAAGTATATCTATTAATGCACTACTACTTATGTGCTTTTTACTTGTTGCTTGTGAAAAGGTTGAGTTTAGATTTGTGAAAATTTACAAATCGGCACTGTTTGAGTGTTGTCATTGTGTTAGAGAGTAAATGTCATGAAAAAATCTGACATTAAGCATAATCCAAGTTGAGGTGTTACATCATTTTCAGCTCCTATTTGGCATTTGTAACAGGCCAAACTGAAAAAGATCATGTAGAATAATGTAATATTTTAGTTCCACAGCAGAGAAAGCTATGTAGTAATTGTAAGTAGGTTTAGAGAAAAAAAATTGGTATTGGTATCGGTTATCGGCCAAATAAGTTTTAATAAATCGGCATATCGGATATCAGCCAAAAATCAAATATTGTATAAAACATAACTAAACTCAATGCAGGCTCTGTCAATGATTAAAAATTGTTAGTTTTTTTTAGAAATCATTATCTCGTGCATAAGTCTGTACATGAGATTGCTCAGTATAGCAGAGTTATATTACAGATTAATAGGTTATAAAGGCAAATTTAGCAAATTAGGATTGTTAGGTTTTGCATCACTTGGTCTCTTATTTTCATGGTTGGTTTTAATTTTACAGGTCCCTCTTGTAAATGAGTCCCCGTGACTCAACGAGGCTAGCCTGTATAAATAAAGGTTGAATGAATGAAAAAAAAAAAAAAAATAATCCAAAATATAAAACATTTTTTTTACATTAAAAACGTATTTCTTGTTTTAAGCATTTAGTATAATTAGGTGACAATTTTCAACTATTATCGCTCTTACACACAGAAACACACAAAAATCATATAATAAATTGCTTGTCTCACCTTTTCACAGGGGTCCCAGCGTAGTCGGTCAGCTTTTTCTAATACAAATGTTCTTATTAATCATTTACCAACTGAAATGAAAGATATGTGCAAAAGATTTTGGCTACAGATTAATGCATTGATCTTTCATTAAAAATGAATCTCAGTCAATGTGTCAGAAATGCAGTTTTAAGTGTTGCTTCTCAGGAAAGGAAGAAGGGAAGGCAACTACCGGTAGCCTTGTGTATGAGATTATTAGGATTATTTTAGTGTGTCAAACTGACCTGTGTGTGTTTTTACTAATTGCTGTAGGATTATAATCTAATGCAATAAATTCAATAGTGGACCTTAAATTGGTGTGTCCTTGTCAGTTTGTCCTTATTTTAGTATCAGGTGAAAAGTGTGAATGTTCTGTGGTAGAAAATACTAAACTCACACTTTGTCAGATATTTTACTACAGTTCATTTACTCCAGTTTATTTCTGCAACAACACAGACAGAAACTAATCCGTTCACTCTGTGCTGCATGACTCCTGCTTCTCCTCTTTTTGCTGTAGCTCAGTCGATTCTCAGCCACCTGTTTGTGCTCTCTTTCCTTTTTTTTGATGTGCTTACCTGCTACTTTCTGCCACCCATGTGCCATCATTTCACCCGGGGTCTACGTGTCCCGCAGCCCTGGAGGTCAATGGCCTGCAGGAGGCCAGTTTGGCAAAACGTCTATGTGGAACTCCAGAGCGCATTGAGCTGGAGAACTACCGCCTGTCCCTTCAGAGGGAAGAGGAGCTGGAGGAGGTGACCGAGGAGACGCTAGCAGAACACAACCTCAGCAGTGTACTGGACAAGCCCACAGATGTTGACCTGGGATCCAGGTATAATTGTTTTGTAGGCCGTGCACTTTGATGCTGTTTATAACCTGCTGTCAAAAGGCGTAGGTGGAGTGATTTATAAAACATCTCACTGACCCACTGGATGAATTTTAATTACAACTTTCAGGAAATTATAATTCAATGTACAGTAGTCCCTCAATTATCATGGGGTTCCAGACACCCAGATGGGGGAAAAACTTCGTATTAGGAGCGCTATATTTATTTTAGCATTTATATATTTTAAGGCTTTATAAACCCTTCTCACACTCTTACAATGTTCTAAACTCTTAAACCTACACCATTTTACCGACATATGTAGATGTGCTGCACATGACTGCAAAATTTTATATGGGTACTCACCAGCTCTGCAGACCAGCAGCTCGGTTCTGTTCGGGGTCAGTTCCACTCAGCTTGACGAAGCCCACCGCCCCATCCAGGTTGATGTGCGCGTGCTGCCGCACCAGGAAGGACACTCAGCATGCGAGGCTTCCCAGGATGTAGTCCACCATCTCGGCCCGGGTCCGGATCAGCACCGCAGCGTCCAGAACCAGGCGGAACCCTGCCGCTGTCTGCATGTTGTGTTTTCTCTCTCCGTTCTGCCATTTCGTCAGAAAGCAGCGATCAGAAGCACTACAGGCTTCTGGGCCGTGTACTTCTTTTGACTTGCGTTACAGTATAGGCTTATTGAAAGAAAACTACAAAAATGGCAGCACCTGTCCAATTATTATTAATATTTTGTCCTATTGGTTGGTTCCCACTCTCGTCCGATCTCGTTAACTTTTTATCCCGTACCGTCCCAATTACTTGAGTAATATTACGTTTTACATACGTCTGTCGAATACAATCTTACGTTGAAAAACGTCAAGAGCGAGTTCACGAAGTAGCGAGGGACTACTAAACCTACTGTATCTACCTACTGTATATGTATGTATAAACATATACAGGTAGTCCTCGACTTACGACGGAGATCTATTCCTACGCTGCGTCATAAACCGAATTTCGATGTAAGTCGGAATATACGTACATACTGCACCATATACAGTACATGTACAGTACTGTATTTTACCAAGCACTTAGCCTATCCTAACACAGTAACCTACATAATTATCAAAAAACACATACATTTGGGAGCCATAATTAAGGAAAAAACAGTTACCGTAATAGCCTACTTGGATGCTGGTGACACCGTCCACCTCGGTCCATGCTCCGTATTCTCCATTCGTTTAAGACGTAAAACCGCCGTCCAGCTCGGTCCATCCTCCATATTCTCCATTCGTTTAAGACGTAAAACCCCCGTCCAGCTCGGTCCATGCTCCGTATTCTCCATTCCTTTAAGACGTAAAACCGCCGTCCAGCTCAGTCCATCCTCCGTATTCTCTATTCGTTTATGACGTAAAACCGCCATCCAGCTCGGTCCATCCTCCGTATTCTCTATTCGTTTATGACGTAAAACCGCCGTCCAGCTCGGTCCATCCTCCGTATTCTCTATTCGTTTACGACGTAAAACCGCCGTCCAGCTCGGTCCATCCTCCGTATTCTCTATTCGTTTACGACGTAAAACCGCCGTCCAGCTCGGTCCATCCTCCGTATTCTCTATTCGTTTACGACGTAAAACCGCCGTCCAGCTCGGTCCATCCTCCGTATTCTCTATTCGTTTACGACGTAAAACCGCCGTCCAGCTCGGTCCATCCTCCGTATTCTCTATTCGTTTACGACGTAAAACCGCCGTCCAGCTCGGTCCATCCTCCGTATTCTCTATTCGTTTACGACGTAAAACCGCCGTCCAGCTCGGTCCATCCTCCGTATTCTCTATTCGTTTACGACGTAAAACCGCCGTCCAGCTCGGCCCATCCTCCGTATTCTTTATTCGTTTACGACGTAAAACCACGTTCACAGTACAGTTTTGTTTTGTTTTTTGAATGTCCAGAGGACCAGACTTAGCTTTTTTAGAGAGTACAGACAGTGCAGTATTCCTCCGCCGCTACGTTTACTTTGTAAAACCGGAAACTGCGTAACTCGGCTTTTCAAAATAAATTAGTTTTTAGGTTTTTTTTTTTAATGGGAAATGCGCCGTAACTCGAGACCGTCGTAACCCGAGGACTACCTGTATGTATGCATATACCTACTGTATCTACTACTGATT
Organism: Garcialebias charrua; assembly: GCA_038048925.1. NCBI lineage: Eukaryota > Metazoa > Chordata > Actinopteri > Cyprinodontiformes > Rivulidae > Garcialebias > Garcialebias charrua. The sequence goes on from JBBPBX010070259.1 coordinate 12,635, forward strand.
ACATGTTGGAACCAACTCAATTCCAGATGGTTGTCACAGACAGCTAATATGACAAAACACCAAAATCGACATGTTTCTGCCATTTTTCTTTACAGCCGTTATAAGATTTGTTGTAGTTGAATTTAGGAGCCTTTCACGTCACAAACTCTCCAGTGCAAATCATTTTGTGAGATTGTTGCTTCAAACTGTACATTAATAATAATAATAATAATTTGTCACATTTGTCATCTGTGCCAGCCACTAGGGAGCACAAGCCAGTGTATCTCTTGTGCCGGTCCCAAGCCCGGGTAAATGGTGAGGGTTGTGTCAGGAATGGCATCCGACGTAAAACACTTGCCAAAACCATAATGCGAGTTCATCAAAGTGAAACCATACCGGATCGGTCGAGGCCCGGGTTAACAACGTCCGCCACCGGTGCTGTTGACAAACAGGGTGCCGGCGGAAATTGTACTACTGTTAGTCGAAGACGCCGAGGAGGAAAACGTGTCAGGAGACAGAGGGAGAGGAGGAAAGTGAAGAATGTAGGACTGAGGGTTGCAACTCTAAATGTGGGGACAATGACAGGCAAAGGTAGAGAGCTGGCTGACATGATGCAGAGAAGAAAGGTAGATGTTTTATGTGTCCAAGAGACCAAGTGGAAGGGCAGCAAGGCTCGCAGTATTGGAGCAGGGTTCAAACTGTTTTACCATGGTGTGGATAGAAAGAGAAATGGAGTAGGGGTGGTCCTGAAGGAGGAGTTGGCAAAGAATGTAGTAGAGGTGAAGAGAGTGTCAGATAGGGTGATGTGTCTAAAGGTAGAAGTAGAAGGTCTGATGCTAAACATAGTAAGTGGTTATGCTCCACAGGTTGGATGTGATGGGGAGGAGAAAGATACATTTTGGAAAGATTTGGATGAAGTGATAGAGAGTATTCCCAGGGAGGAAAGAGTGGTGATTGGAGCAGACCTGAATGGACATGTTGGTGAAGGAAACAGAGGGGATGAGGAAGTGATGGGTAGGTTTGGTGTCAAGGAAAGAAACCAGGAAGGACAGATGGTGGTGGATTTTGCCAAGAGAATGGAAATGGCTATAGTCAATACCTATTTCCAAAAGAGGGAGGAACATAGAGTGACCTATAAGAGTGGAGGAAGGAGTACACAGGTCGACTACATTCTGTGTAGAAGAGGAAACCTGAGGGAGATTGGAGACTGTAAGGTTGTAGCAGGGGAGAGCGTGGCCAGACAGCATCGGATGGTTGTGTGTAGAATGACTGTTGTTGCGAAGAAGAGAAAAAGAGTAAAACCAGAGAAGAAGACCAAATGGTGGAAGCTAAAGAAGGAAGAATGTTGTGAGAAATTCAGAGACGAGCTGTTAAAGGCTCTGGGTGGTAAGAAAGAGCTTCCAAGTGACTGGGCTACTACAGCAACAGTAATTAGAGAGACAGGTAGGAAGGTACTTGGTGTGTCATCTGGACAGAGAATAGATGATAAGGAAACCTGGTGGTGGAATAGTGAAGTGCAGGACGCCATCCAAAGAAAGAGATTAGCCAAGAAGAAATATGACAGTGAGAGGACTGAAGAGAGGAGACAGGAATATAAGGAGATGGGACATAGAGCAAAGAGGGAAGTAGCTAAGGCAAAGCAGAGGGCGTACAATGAGTTATATGGGAGACTGGACACTAAAGAGGGCGAGAAGGACTTGTACCGATTGGCAAGACAGAGGGATCAGGCTGGAAAGGATGTGCAGCAGGTTAGGCTTATTAAAGATGGGAATGGGAATGTTCTAACAAGTGAGGAGAGTGTGATGGGAAGATGGAAGGATTACTTTGAGGAGCTAATGAATGAAGAGAATGAAAGAGAAAGAAGAGTGGAGGTAATAGAAACTGTGGACCAGGAAGTGGGAAAGATTAGTGAGGGTGAAGTCCGGAAAGCTCTGAAAAGAATGAAGAAGGGGAAGGCAGTAGGACCTGATGACATACCAGTGGAGGTTTGGAAATGTCTTGGAGAGATGGCAGTGAGGTTTTTGACTCAAATATTTAATGGAATATTTGAGGGTGAGAAAATGCCTGAAGAATGGAGAAGAAGTGTGCTGGTTCCCATTTTTAAGAACAAGGGTGATGTACAGAGTTGTAGCAACTACAGGGGAATTAAGTTGATGAGCCACACAATGAAGATCTGGGAGAGAGTTGTGGAAGCAAGACTTAGACAAGATGTGACTATCTGTGAGCAGCAGTATGGTTTCATGCCAAGAAAGAGCACCACAGATGCCATCTTTGCTTTGAGGATGTTGATAGAGAAGTACAGAGAGGGTCAGAAAGAACTCCATTGTGTGTTTGTGGATTTAGAAAAAGCTTATGACAGGGTACCAAGAGAAGAGGTGTGGTATTGCATGAGGAAATCTGGAGTGGCAGAAAAGTATGTTAGACTGGTACAGGACATGTATGAGGACAGCAGGACAGTGGTGAGATGTGCTGTGGGAGTGACAGATAGCTTCAAAGTGGCGGTGGGATTGCATCAAGGATCGGCTCTGAGCCCCTTCCTGTTTGCTCTGGTGATGGACCGACTAACAGATGAGGTCAGGCAGGAATCCCCATGGACTATGATGTTTGCAGATGACATTGTGATCTGTGGTGAGAACAGGGAACAAGTGGAAGAGAACTTGGAGAGGTGGAGGTATGCTCTTGAAAGAAGAGGAATGAAAGTCAGCCGTAGTAAGACAGAGTACATGTGTGTGAATGAGAGGGAGGCCAGTGGAACAGTGAGGCTACAAGGAGCAGAGGTCACAAAGGTGCAGGACTTCAAGTACTTGGGGTCCACTGTCCAGGAAAATGGGGAATGTGGTAAAGAGGTGAAAAAGAGAGTCCAGGCAGGATGGAGTGGATGGAGAAAAGTTTCAGGAGTGATTTGTGACAAAAAGGTGTCAGCAAAGGTCAAAGGAAAAGTTTACAAGACAGTGGTGAGACCAGCTATGTTGTATGGTCTGGAGACAGTGGCATTGACAAAAAGACAGGAGAAAGAACTGGAAGTGGCAGAAATGAAGATGCTGAGGTTCTCCTTAGGAGTGACAAGGATGGATAAGATCAGGAATGAGATCATCAGAGGTACAGCACATGTTAAACAACTGGGAGATAAAGTTAGGGAGGCCAGACTGAGATGGTTTGGACATGTCCAGAGGAGGGACAGTGGGTATATTGGTAGAAGGATGTTAGAAATGCAGCTGCCAGGAAAAAGACAAAGAGGGAGACCAAAGAGGAGATATATGGATGCAGTTAGAGAGGACATGGAGGTAGTTGGAGTGAGGACAGAGGATGCAGAGGACAGAGTGAGGTGGAGGAGGATGACTCGCTGTGGCGACCCCTGAAAAGGGAAAAGCCGAAAGAAGAAGAAGAAGTATGTTTCCCATACTTGACAGACGAAATTGGTCTCTGCATTTAACCCAACCACCACCAGGTGGTGCAGTGAGCAGCCGTAGTCAGCGCTCGGGGAGCTGGGGAAATAGATGTGCACTCATAGACACCCCAAGGTGTGTGCCGTGGCCGGGGTTCGAACCTGGGTCCTTCGGATAACAAGTCCGATTCTCTGCCACTACACCATCTTGGCCCCTGTAAAAACTTGAAGTCAGACCTGCTTGTCTGTTAGCAAAATATCCCATGAACCACTGGAAGGATTGGGTTTGAGCAAAATATACAAAAGACAACAATCAAACTTATAGCAACAGGCTGAAGTGTATTCCATTTTTTTTCCTTTTGCCCTTTTCCTCACTCTCTGGCTGTGATTTTTCCACAGCAGTTCGGAGTCAGACATGGAGGAGGAGGACGAGCAGGAGGAGGCTGAGGTGGAGGAGCAGCTTCTCAGCCCTTCGGACCTTGGCGGCGTTCCCTGGAAGGAGGCGGTAGAGCTCCACGCCAAACTGAGGAGCGACCGCGACGGGGAAGCAGACGAAGCTCTGGATGATGCTGCCAGCAGGGACGGAGACTTGGAGGAAGAGGAGGAGGAGGAGGAGGAGGAGGAAGAAGAAGAAGAAGAAGAAGAAGATGAAGAATCTAGTGAAGGTGAGTTGGCGTTTTGTTGTTGTGTGGCTTCCTCTGTTTTAATGTTACATCCTGTCCAGATTTCTTTCCCGTGTTAAAATAATTCACAACTCCACCTGATGTTTGTCCAAAACTACTGATACATTTTGTCTTGTTGTCACGTACATCATTCTCTTTATCTTTTCTTTTATCTTTCTTTGTCATCATTCCCTCATCTCCTCATACTCTGTACGTATATGTTTGTATTTTTTGGGGTGTTTGTCTCTCCCTGCTGTCAGAGGGGGATTACTGCCCCTGGGATAAAGAGCTCCAGTCAGGCCTTTGGCTGGAGAAGCACCTTACAGATGAAGAAGATGTTGGTACATTCAAAGGTAGCAACAGAACTGCCCGCGGATGTGTTTGCATTAAACCCTGAACATAGTTTCAATGTGGCTGATTTATTATTTTTAAAGACTTTCTACAATAACCGTTTGTTTTTTTGCTTTTTCTCGTTGGTTTTGTGTTTTGGTTGCTGTTGTTTTGAGGGATTCTGCATTCATGAGTGTGTTTCTGTTTACTCTAAGCTAAATCATCTAACCTGCCTAATAATACTCACTTTAGAATATGATCACTTAATAACTTTTACAGATTTTTCTTTTAGTTTTCCCCCTCCTAGGTATTTCAGTTGTGATTTTACGGAGTGCCAGCTTTGCTGTGTTCAAGAAGTTGACGTTTCTTTTTGGGGTGCACCGATAAATCCCCCCCGATTTCCTTAATTTGGGGAGATCGGCGATCGACCAATACTTGCATGAGAAAACGATTTTACTGATTATTTTTGTAGTTTTAACAACATTTGTCTAAACTTCATTTACCGTTTTTTTCAGCCTATAAGTCAGCATGCCTTGAGACTTGTACACTGAAGCAACTTATTTGTTTTTTCCCCCCATAATTATAAACCATCGTATGGCTGAGATATGGCTGTTTTCATTCATTCTGACATTGAAAATATTGAACACTACCATTTTCAGCCACTGGGTGGCACTCGAATAATATGGCATGTCGTTGTGTCATGTAATAGGTAAAAGTGATTATTAAAGACACAATCAGCTTGCCAAAGCCTGCCACCTTCATCCAGCTCTGGGATCATGCCTGGAGAAACCGTCAAATCAGCTTCATTTTGCTGCGCCGCTGTAATTTGACCAATGAAGTGCATTTATTAAGTAAAAGTTCAACTGAGACACACCTTTACTTTAATTTCCAGCAAACAAATAATTGTTTATAAGTGTTAATATTGTTAAATTCTTGTTAAAGTCCTTCCGTGCACGCTCCCACGTTTGCCTTTTGGCAGCCTATTGATTTTTGGCACAACACCGGCCCACATTTCCGGATTGTCAGCGGTGACGCATAATAGATGTGACTTATACAGCGGTGCGCCATGTACAACGGAAAATACGGTATATTTCAGAGCACTACCTCATGGCCAGTTAAAACAAGTTTGTATTGTTTCTAGGATATCGTTCAAGGGTTTGTTTTTCAATAAAATAAGATGGAAAATTGAAGGTGCATTGTGACCTCATAACACTGACAGTGTTGCTTTTAAAACAAAATTGGAATTGGCAGGTCAGACTTTTTAGAGCTCGGTGATCAGCCAGAAAACTGCTATCGGTGCACCCCCAGTTTAGTTTTTTTAACTTGAAGCTAATTTTTTATAGTTTGCCTTTTTTTGCAGTGCGTAAATGCATGCAGCCTTCATTGAACTTTCCACCATGATGACTTCTCCTAAGCACTGTGTAATGGTGTTTCTGCCTTCTTTTCTTTTTTCTCTTCTCACATTTCCACACCTTCTTGCACATCTTCTCTCATCTTACTTTCTCTGTTCTCATTTGAACCAAACAATTCCATCACACCTGAAAAACGCAACACTTATTTAGCCAAGAATGTACAAATCCAACAAGTCCTGCAGCCTGTGGATCCCAGCGTCATTCCAGGTCTGACGAAAACACACCTGTACTCTGAAGG
>JBBPBX010070260.1:0-18640 GCA_038048925.1 Garcialebias charrua
TCCATAAAATGGCACAACATATACAGTATATATATTAAAGGAGAAATGTAATCAAATCTGAAAAAATCGATATAACAAGAATTTCATATAGTAAACAACACACATAAACATACTTAGTATGCTTTTTTCAAGTCAGTAGCTTAAAGAAATAGTTTTTTTACATTTTTCCTGCTACATGCCGAAGTGCAGTGATTTCTGTAGTAATTTTCTGGACGCACTTTTATGACACAATTAAGACCTCCTTTGCTATCTTACAATAACACTGAAGCTATAAACCCATCATTACTGTCCTCTTGTCTGTCATTTAAAATGGAAGCAGAAGACTTTTTTGAATCTGAAGGATATCACTTTAGTTTGTCAAAAACAGTTTGGTGATTTAGTGCATTAATGGGCATTTCTATCCTGGAAATACGAATAGCCTTCGCATGCTAACGTTAGCATGCTAGCGCCGTATGCTAACGTTAGCATGCTAGCGCCGTATGCTAACATGGGAGTGGGGGTGTTGAAAATGTCCTGAAACAGTTACCAATGTCTTGTTAAGCTCTGTATTCCACAGAACATAGTAGGATCTAAAATGATTTTTAAAGATGAAGGAGCAAGTTGAAACATGCAGGGTCTCCCTCCTTGCTAGCAGGCTCCATTGGGAGCTGCCTGGCTAACTAACTACGGTGGCCCTACACGGCCAAAATTCTACAGCGGCCGAATGCACAGGAGCGGTAAAAATACAATATAAAATTTTAAAAAAGTTTTAAAATCTATTTTGGGGCTTTTAGAATCGATTCTGAATCGCCAGGACTAAGAATCTTGATTCTTTAAAAAATAGATTTTTTTTGCTGCATCCCTAATTGCTACACACTGAAACCTTTTTGTCCACTACTAGATTTTTTTTTTTATTAACACAAACAGAACTACAAAACACTACATAAACAAAAAATATATACAAACTCTTGTGAATGATAACATAACTACAGTCTATAAGCTAGGGGGCGGTTTACAAAATGATGAAAGTTGAAAAAATACTAGATACACACACTAATATTACTGTATGAGGGACGACCATTGCACTGCCTATGTCATATTCAGGGGACGGAGAGCAAGCAGAGGGAGGGGGGTCAAAAACACCAGATGAGAATTTTTTCACTTTGCAAAGTCTAAATTTGAGTTAGGATGACATTTTTGACTTGTGAAATTTTCTCAACAAGCTTATTTTATGCTTTTCATTAGACTACTATTAGCTTAAAAACACTTTTCATTTCTCCTTTAAGATTGACCTCTGATCGTTTTTGCTAAAACAATGTGAAATTATGAAAATTCCTCTCCAAAATAGTTTAAAATTAGCGCCGTTTTTTTACACGGTAAATTCGGGTTTTTCCGGTCACGTGATTGTGACGTCAGATACAGATCTCTGCTCCAACGGCACATTTAATACAATGGAGAAAGATACAAACGCATCCGTCGAATTTAGCCATTTAAAACTTTAGATTTTAGCGATTTGGCTTCAGTTCGTGAAGAAGAAGTTATTTTGAGTGATAAACAACAAACAGCAAGGTTTCTTTTGTCCGTGTTGCTTTTTTTCAGGAGAGGTTTCACATACATGAAGTGAGCACCAGATGTCAGCAAAGCAGAGCAATCTACAGTGCTCTGTAAGAGTTATCACGATAGCTTTGCTGACATCTGGTGCTCACTTCATGTATGTGAAACCTCTCCTGAAAAAAAAGCAACACGGACAAAAGAAACCTTGCTGTTGGTTGTTTATCACTCAAAATAACTTCTTCTTCACGAACTGAAGCCAAATCGCTAAAATCTAAAGTTTTAAATGGCTAAATTCGACGGATGCGTTTGTATCTTTCTCCATTGTATTAAATGTGCCGTTGGAGCAGAGATCTGTATCTGACGTCACAATCACGTGACCGGAAAAACCCGAATTTACCGTGTAAAAAAACGGCGCTAATTTTAAACTATTTTGGAGAGGAATTTTCATTAATTTCACATTGTTTTAGCGAAAACGATCAGAGGTCAATCTTAATATATATATAAATATATGATCAGAGGTCAATCTTAATATATATATAAATATATGATCAGAGGTCAATCTTAATATATATATAAATATACAGTATATATGTGTATGTATGTATGTATGTATGTATATATATGTTGTGCCATTTTATGGAAAGTTAAAAGATGATGTCAGCGGAGCTTTAAATTCCCCTGTTAGCTCTACAGTCAGCTCAGACCAGCTTCCCTGTCCCTACTGATCAAAGATCAGGGTTAATTTTCAGTCACACATAAAAGTTTTTAATTTTGGTCTCATCTGCCAAGATAGAGGACCTTTGTCCACATGTCCACTGTGTCCCCTAAAAAACTGTGTCAACCTGTGAACAGGCCTTGTTGTGGCTTTCTTCTTGCCATTCTTCAATAAATGCCAGATTTGATGTGTGCATGACTAAAGGCTCCGGCAGAGCTCAGCGCACAGCCTGTACGCCGCTCTACGCGTGCATTCTGTGCGCACGCGTTCACTGGCACAGCTCTGCATTCGTTCTCGCGTTAAATGCTCGCGTTTTTGCTCCAAACTTTTGTCGTAATTTGAGCAGCTGCGTGCAGAGCGTTTACCTATGGGACAAACTGAGGTCGCTGATTGGTCATTTGCTGACACGCCCACTGAATTGATTGACAGGTCGAGTGGGAGACAAAAAAAAAGGCATGAGCTGGCTGGCTGCAGCCGCTGCGGTGTTTCTAAATTTTATATGTTAATACAAAGTTCTAAAAAATAAAAACAGGGAGCCTTGGTCCTGCAGCCCACAGGCCACCAGGAAATATTTAAAACGTCGCGCAGCCAGGTAGGACATGAGTTATTATTCGCTCGTGACAAATTCATTCATTTCAGTCATGGAGTTAACGGAGGAGGAAGCGATTACTTGACTTTTGGCAAAAAAACAAAAGAAAAGTCCAGATCAGCGATGAAGAAGGGGAATTTAATTCATTTGTGTAACATACAAAACAGTCCGGCGCCGGGCAGTTTATTGTGAGACAACGCGCATCGCGTACGCGGTCGTAAAATTTGAGCTTTGCGCGTTCGTGCCCTGCGGGGCTACGCTTGTGCCTCTGCGTACGTACGGCGTAGTGTGGCGTACTGCCTTACGCTGAGCTCTGCCGGGGCCTTAAAAGTTGTCTTGTTGACAGACACCTGAGCTCTGGATCTCTGTAGCTCCTCAAGAGTTATCATTGTCCTCCTGGGTTAGTTCTGGATTAATGCTTCTGTGTTTAGGTGAACAGCATCGTCTTGTTAGAGGGGTGTCCAATCCTTGTTGTTGACGGCCAATAACCTGAAAGTGTTAGGTGCATCTCTGCTCCAGCATCTGATTTGAATCAATGGGTGATTAAAAGGCTTCAGAGCACGAAGAGGTAATCCAATCAGTGACTCAAGTGTTTTGGAGCAGGGAAAAGGAAGTCAAACATGCGCTCTGCCTTGCTAGGTTTGCAGTTTGTTGTACTCTTTCTATTCTCAGACAATGAATTGAACAATATTGTAAGATATATGTAATATATTTAAAGTTTGGGTTATTGTTTTATAACCTAACCCTGTTTTAAACTTCCCAACAAGTGTATCCTTGTTTTGTGTTCCTTGATCTTCATGATGACTTTAGTCATAAACCTCTGACGCTTTTATAAATATACATACTGAGAAATCACAAACAGGTGGACTTCCTTTAGTCAACCTTTATTTATATAGGTTAGTCTCATTGAGTCACGAGGACTCGTTTTCAACAGACCTTTTTTAGACATAATGTAACATACAGAAAACATATAAAGTACAGTACAGTCTATTCAGCTCCCTTTAACTTCTCTTTGCCTCTCTTTAGCTTCTATTCGGCTGCCTTTAGCTTCTTCTCGGCTCTCTTTAGCATCTATTCAGCTCCTTTTAGCTTCCATTTGGCTCCCTTGAGGCTTTAGCTCCTAATCAACTCCCTTTGCTTCTATTTGTCTCCCTTTAGCTCCTATCGCTCTTGTTTTAGCCTCTATTCGGCTCCTTTTCCTCCGTTGGTCTGCTCAAGAGCATCAAGACTGAGCAGGTAACCCGTTTAGCTTCTATTAAGCGACCTTTAGCCTCTGTTTGGCTCCCTTTAGCTCCTAATCAGCTCCCTTTGCTTCTAGTCTCCCTTTAGCTCCTATCTTGCTTGGTTTAGCTTCAAGTCGGCTTCTTATAGCTTCTATTTGGCTCCTTTTAGCTTATATTCTTTACTAATTAAGTGACTGCTGAAGGTAAATGTTGCTCAGTATTTTAGTTCATGGTTCAGAATAAAAAGGGCTGAAAACAGATAACCACCACATAAAAAACTGAAAACCATTTTCTTTACTTTAAACTGTCAATCAAAGAACTAACGTAAGACATTAGGAGTTGTAACGTGACAAAATGTGGAATTGTTCAAAGGGTACAAATATGTTTTAAGACACTGTAGATTTAAAATGTTGATGTAGAATCCACTTCATAATGTTCCTTGTTTGTTCTTCCATTAGTTTGTTCACTGTGTTTTGCTGTGCAGCAGCTACAAAGAGAATAATACCACTTCTTGTTACTCATCTGGTTTTTAAATGTACATTTCGGGGAGGAAAAGGAGAAACAAAAAAGACCTTGAGTCGGTCTTTTCCCTCAGCTGTCACCCACGCACACATCATAAGTTGGAGACAAATCTCCTTTTGCAGATATCAGTGCAACTGACACATGCACACACACACTTTTTTGACACATGGCTCGAGAATTTTCTCGGAGATGTTGTTTACCCTTCATGCTTGACGTGATTTCAGAGTGGAGGTGGTACCGAGCTGTTTCCTTCCTGCGCGGTACACGTTTCAAAAAGACGAGGCCTGAAAGCCGTACAAGGCGAATGCGGCTCACGCTCAAATTATACAGGAGTTTGACGGAGTCAGGTGTTCATGCATGTACTAAGGCTTGGCTTAATGACCCGGGCTGCTTCCACCTTGTACGACTCCATAGCTAACTCCTTTAAAAGAAAGAGAGAGCAGTGCAAGGACTGAAGACTCAAGGTGGTAATGAACACTACAAGTAAAGGTACTCTGAAGAAGCAGAATGGGGTTTTGTTCCTCCCCAGGCTCTGGTAAATGTCAGAAATACTGTATGGTTAGACAACAGCAGTTAAGGAACTAAAGGCCTGGAATTCCTTGAAATAATGCCCATCGTCTGCAACCTTTCAGACGAGGGTTTAAGAGTCTAAGATCACCTAAAGAAATGAGGAAGTTGAAGCCAACCTGGACCAACCTTGAAAAAAAAAAAAAAACATTACAAGCTGAGTCAAATTTAAATGCATCATCTGTAAAATTGACAGAGTTAGAACCATTTTTGTGTTGACTAAGTCGTGTTACTTGTGGCAGCAGCCATCTTGAATTGGGGTGACTCCAAAAGAGCAAATGTTGAATCGTTTCTTCTGATTTTATTTTTTATCTTTTATTATTTAAACATTTCGTCCTTCATCCAAAGAACTTCGTCAGTCCGAGGAGCCGCAACAAACTCAGTCCCACAAGCAGCACACTCACATAGTGGACCAACCCAGTGGTGTAGTCTACATTTTTGTAGTGGGGATACTGTGCGTAGAAACCAAAGTACACTGGCTAGTACAATGTAATCGTCAATTTATTTTGATTTGTAAGCATATTGAACATTTCCAAATTACTCTGATGCTTATAATTTTTTATTTTTGTTTTATTTTTTATTTTTTAATGGGAGCTGTGGCGCAGAAGTTAGAGACGGTCGTTCTGTGATTGGAAGATCGCCGGTTCAAGCCCCGGTACCGACAACATCAAAAAATGTGGGTGGAAAAAGGTGAAACACCCACACCTGCCTCCACCCTCATTCGCCCCACTCTGGACCCCTGAGCGAGGCCCTCAACCCCCGCCATCTGCTCCCTAAACAGGTCTCTCTTGAAAAGGAGTTCTCGTGGCTCAATGAGACCACCTGGATAAATAAAAGGTCAATGGAAAAAAAAAGAACAACAAACTTTGTACAACAGTCGGCTTTGTATTAAAAACATGTTAAAGAATTTATAAAACAGTGTCAAAGCATAGCGCTGCATACCGATAGGTTGTTAATTAAGTGTTTAACTGCCATTTAACATATCAAGGATGTGTGCCTAATGATATGTCATGTATCATTGGGCACTTTTAAGGTGGTATACTGAAATTCTTAAGCTTTTATAGTGAGTATACCCCGTGTACCCGAGTATCACACTTAGACTACACCACTGGGCCAACAAGTTTGATGGTGATAATATAGTTTCTGGGGCCCGCCCTCTCCTCTGATGAAGTTCTTTGGATGAAGGACAAAACATTTGTACAAAAAAAAAGAAACCGTTCAGAGGACCTGACAACTTTTTTTGGGTTCCTACTGAGAGTTTCAATAAAATAGGATCAATAATTCATGAAGCATTTTGTTAGCAGACCCTCAGTTAAATGGCACTGTTTAAGAAAGGATGTTGCACTAAGTGTGGAGCTCAGCGTATGTGTTGCAAACTACTGTCAGCGACCACAACAAATCTTAGCTCTTTATCAATTAAAGTGGATGAGTTGTGGCAGTTTCTGTGTTTGTCTCGCTGTGGCGATCATCTTAAATGTTTATTTTTCCCCCTCAAAGTTTCATATGAGTCTGTTTACTGGTTCAGGAGCTATGTTGCTAACATTCAGACAAACAAATGCACACAGAAATTCAAATAGCAGCTTAGCCATGGTACATTCACTGGCCATAAAAACAGGAGTAAATCTTATTTTTGATGATTTGGATCATCTGCTCAAGAAAGAGTGACATATCCCTGTTTGCAAGCCTGTAATAATCCATGCGCGTGTAGCCAAGGGGTGTTCGGGGTGTTCGAACGAACCGCCCACTTTGCCTATGAAGTCCCGCCTACAACTCCCGCCCAACACAAGTTCTGTGTTAAGAGAGGTGGAAAGAGAAGGTATGGAGAAACCGCTAATGTCGAACCAGTTAACACGCCTCGGTGGTTCAATGGAAGCGCGTCGGGTTGCCACTCCAAACTTTATCTCGACTCGGGTTCGATCCTCACTTGGTTGAACTTATTTTACGTTTGTCTTTTATTGGATTAAAAAAAGGAGTTTGTGTTAACCACAGGCATAACACAAACTCCTTTTTTTAATCCAATAAAAGACAAACGTAAAATAAGTTCAACCAAGTGAGGATCGAACCCGAGTCGAGATAAAGTTTGGCGTGGCAACCCGACGCGCTTCCAGTGAACCACCAGGGCGTGTTGCTCTTTCCAGGTCCACTTTTCCTTTAAACGAACCGCCCCTCATAAAATCCTGGCTACGCCCATGTAATCTGAGTATTGAGAGTGAATTTAGTGAATAAGGTGGTAACGGGTTACATTTTTTAAAAGAAAAATGTACCGTTCATTATAACATCTACATGTTTGATTAAAAAACCTGCCACTGTAGAGCCACACGGTGTGATCTCCACGGACTGAGACGTGGCCCGTCCTGAGATCTCCTGGGCTCAGGTGATAATAATTCTTAGAACAGGTGCTGCTCCCCCACACCACCACCACCTCTACCCCCAAAAGCCTAGGGAAGAGAATTATTAGTGGCATTCCCCCAAGATGCATTGCTCCTCTGTATTAAAACCAAACTCTGCCTTTTATTCCCTCCAGGGTTTATTAAGTGAGCCGGTTGCCATAGCGACGCTTTTGGCTGGATATTGCCAGGATAAGCCATAATGGGTCTCCTGACGCAGTTCTCGCTGCTCCTGTGGAAGAACTTCACTCTCCGGAAGAGACAAAAGGTACACTAGTGCTTTTTTTTTTTCTTTTTCTTGGTATCCTCTCCACAAATCAACGTTTCTGCCAAAACTGGTCATCAGTGAGTGGGGGGACGAGGATGTGGTCCCAGAGTTGGGCTGTCAAGGACAGCTGAGTTATTCATAGAAGGGAGAGGTAATGTGGGGGATTTACAACTAAAATTGTCTCCTATAGAAGTAATCTGCCTTTAACTCCCCTCCCCCTCTAGAGAATAAGAACAATCTTATCCTAATACCAGCCAATTGTGAGTGTCACCTTCAATTTTTTGATGATCTATCTCTTCTGCACGTTATGTCATGCTGCCTGTATTTTATTTCTAACGGCCCTACGGAAATGGAACAGGACTTCTGAAGGCTGCGTTTGAAGGGCAGATACTTTCTTCTTAGACATCAGAAAGGTTCACGGAAATATTACCTGACAATTAAAGCCCGTTAATGATCTTTTTCTTTTCTTTTAAACTAAATGTAGACATGCTGCTTCTGACGTCTTCTTTACAGTCAGCTCTTTTGTACCATCCGAAACCTTCAGCCATATTGATGATAATCATTGGTGACTCAGCTGATATTCAGCAGTGTTTGGTGTTTATTAGTCAGATGATTGTTCTTCGGTTTCAAAAGATTGTTCAGATTTTTTTAGAGCGGCGTTCAGTGGATTTGTAATCACGCAGCACTAAACAGCAAACATGAACAATGATTATTCGCCCGTGGAAGGCGGGTATTATTGTGGCACAGTCCGTAAACTTTCTCTTGTCTGGCACATAACTTCTGATCCGCTCAAGATGATGTAATGAAACTTGATACACGTAGGCATCATCACTACACAGTTTTTATTATCCATGCTTCAAGCTCAAAGTCGCATATCAAGGTCAAACATTATATAAGGTCTTTGTTTGTCTGGTTCATCGCTGTAGATTGCTGTATGAGTTTTAACAGGTGGGTAATGTGCCGTATGTGGTATTCTTTAAATATCTCATAAACCAACAGATGGATTTTAATGAAGCGCTCAGGATGTATTGACAGGGTATACATTGACTGAGGGCCCCACAGACCGTGACATGTTTTAAAAAAGGTCTTAAAACCTTTCTTTTTATCCAGTTTTTTAAATAATTAATTATGCTTTTGTTTTTTATTGCACCCAGTTTTTTGAGTATTTTATCTGCATTTTGTGAATTTTAAGTTTTTGATGCAATCATCTGT
Source organism: Garcialebias charrua (assembly GCA_038048925.1). Lineage (NCBI taxonomy): Eukaryota > Metazoa > Chordata > Actinopteri > Cyprinodontiformes > Rivulidae > Garcialebias > Garcialebias charrua. The sequence continues at coordinate 9,017 of JBBPBX010070260.1, forward strand.
GAGGCTCCATCCTCTTGGTTGTTCCTCTTCTTTGTTGCATTTATGGTTGATTTTTATCTTGATTTTATTTTTCATTGTAGCACTTTGAGATCTGTTTGATGTAAAGTGCGTTATAAATAAAAGTTATTATTATTATTATTATTATTATTATTATTGACGACTGATTAGGTTCAAGATGGCTGCCACATTCAAGCAGCCTTAGAAAACAAAAGAAATGGATATGATTCGGTCAATTTTGCCAATATGTAGGATATAATGGTCAGTGTTAAACTGACACACTTTACCTTAATTAATTTCTTATTCAGCAGAATAGTAATTCACAGATTCTATTTCTTTTCAGGATTACCGTAACAACTCTGTGATCATTTATGATGGACAATAAACCAGAAAACCATAAAGTGACAATGGAAACGTTAATTATAGTTGGCATGCCAGAGACACTGCCTTTTATTTAAAATTAAATCAACTAAAATTAACATCATGTACACTTGATTGACTGATTTCAATTTCTTCCAAATTAAACTCATCAGCAGATTAATTGGACAACATAAACAAGTAAATAAGATGACATTTTACTTATCTCTGAAGGTTCTTATTTCTTAAAGTTTAGTTACCAGCTTAGGATGATAAAGGGAGAAGTTTAGAAAGATTAGGAGGAGAGGAAGAAATAGGGTAGAAAGTCTGAGTTGTTTATTTTGAGTTTAACCAGGCTGACACTCTTCCATTCGATTTCAGCTAGACTCATCGACGCTCCAGCAAACAATCAGCGACTCTTTACCCGTTCAGACGTTCACGTCTCTGGTGATAAGAGTTGAGAAGCAGCCTTGGACATAAACGGATCGTAGGTCCGGTAAAGTCCAGTTGAACTTCAGCGTGTTTACTGATTCAACCTCGTTGAAATCCGCCTGGTCGATAGAAGCAGTGGCACTTCCTGGTTGGTTTCAAAATAAGACATTCCTCAAAGGAATTCTCATTGAAAGTGGAGCTTAGGCTCGGTTCTGGTTTCAGCAGCAGGCGTGCTGTGAACCTTTGTTGATGTAACGGGTCTTTGACGTCTTGACTCCTTTCACCAACTTTGGAAGAGAGAACATGACAGCTCATTACTCTCCGAACAGACTGAGCTATCAAGGAAGTGAACGCTTTTTTACTAAAAGTGTTGACATCAGATATTCAGTATCCTGATTGGTTCGTGGACATGGAGGGGGAGTGAAAAGTGGCAATCAGAAAGTCAAGGTAACAGGGAATCTGTTTAGAAAAATAGAGGGAATTGTTTTTAGGAAGAAATGAAACAGAACGGCAACTTTTGTCTATGACTTGATTAAGCTGTCTGTTCATTTCTAAACAAAACTACCAGGCCACTCTGACACGGGCCTTCAACTTTCACACAGTTTTGAGCACCATCGTTGGTGCAGAATAAACCAGCATTATAACATATGTGATCATAAAACATATTGTACAGTGCAACACTGCGCATATGAATAACACAGGTGATGCTTTGATTATACTATATTTGTATTAGAACACAATTAAAAGAGTAGAACTAGTGTCTTTGTGAGAGATTATGTTCTTAGACTCCAACTAAATGGAATAAACTGTGTTAATGTCTGTTTTACTGAGAGGATCAGTAAAAGGTATCACTGGAACAGTTCAAAGAGACGAAAGTGTATCCCCGCATCTCAAATAGACTTAGGTTAGGTCCACAAATATATTCTATTAAAAAATAGGATTAGCTGAGAGTTGTTCACAGCACAGACCCCAAGCACACACTCATTACACAAGATCTTTGTTTAAAAATTCAACATCAACTGTTGGCACCAGCCTGTTGTTGTCTTGTAGCAAAAAATATTCATCAACCAATAATTGTGTTTACATCTACAACTGATTAACTTTTGGAGTCAGCCCTGTTCAATTCTTGAGAAATTTTACTAACAGATAGATAAACGAACACGCATGATTATACACGTGCGCGCAGACATTATCAGCTGCCTTTCAGTGATAAAAAGGTCTTCAGTTGGGACTTGGCTGTCGGAAAACCATCTCTTGTTTAAGGTAATTTGTAAGTGACAGATCACTAAACTACACATGTTTAAAGAATCAACCAGCTAATTCAAACGGTTAACAATGAATAGGTTTATTTATAATACAGTAATAAAAACAGTTTTGAAAAATTAAAACTAATTTCTTCAAACCAAGGTAGCTGAAAGAACTTGGTGCCGACCCAAGGATGCAGATTTGATACAAGGAGCTTGCAAAATAAAACTTTACTTTTATTTTATAAGCAAAAACAAATGGCAGCAAAACATACCTAAGTGTAGGAGCAGCACAAGGAGGCACAATTAAAAAAACAGGCATGACTTATTAATGCATGAGAACAGGTAGAATGAAGACTGGGAGCAGATGTGAGCAGGTGGAGTTGGAGCAGAATAGAAATGAGGAAATAGAATTATAATGGTTGAAAATACTGGGAGACGAGCAACAAACTGGACACAATGAGAACTAGAGGAATTGCATTTCCTGTGAAAATGCAGTGTGAATGCTTATTGCTGAAGAACTTGCTAAAAAACAACTGAAATTAGCTAAAACATGCTGAAATGTAGCTGAAATGGAAGAGCAAGCCTACGTTAGCAGAAGAAAGCAGAAAGAACACATATTTGCTGAATTAGGTTTAAATAAGCAGAAATGAACACAAAAATTAGGAAATTAGCTACAAAAGTCAGAAATTAGCAAAAATATAGCTGAAAAGTCAGAAAGAAGCTGAAACTACCAGACGAAAGTGGAACGAGCTGAAATGAGCTAAAAGAGTGTGGAATTAGCTGAAAAAGCTAAATTTGGAACAAACAAGGTAAATACTGTAGTAACTTAAATAGCAGCCAGAAGCTGAAACTAGCAGTAATAAGCTGAAAGAAGCACAACAAGCAGAAATGAGCAGAAATAAGTTAAATGGGCTGAAAGTAGCAGAAATTACCACAAAAAAACATGACTTTATCTAAAAACTGCTGAAATTAGCTGGGGGAAAAAAGCTTTAAAAAATGTCTGAAAAGTAGAACAAGCCTAAATTAGCATAATAAAGCAGACATGTTTGTCTACTTATGCTGAAAGAAACATAAATGAGCACAAAAAGTGGAAATTATCTGTTTTATTAGATATTTATTATATTATTAGAAAAGATAAAAACAGCTGAAAGGTAGCTTAAAAAGCAGAGAGAAGCTTAAATTACTAGAACAAATTGAAGAGAACACATTTTTTAGCTGAATTGGACTGAAAACAATAAATAAATTTGTGCAACAAATGTGAATTAACTGAAATACTAAAATTAACATAAAACTGCTAAATTGTAGCTGAAATGGCAGAAAAAATATTAATTTTGCAGACATAAGCTGAATGGAGCAGAACAAGCTGACATGGGTAAAAATACGTTAGAAGAAGCACAAATATGTTGTAATTGGTAGAAAGGATATCAAAGGAGCACAAGACAGCTGAAAAAAAACCCTGCTGAAATTAGCTTAAAGTAGCTGAACAACTATAAATTTGCACAAGGAAGCTGAACGAACCTGAACAGGAACAAAATGTGAAAGGAGCAGTAAAAGGTTGTAAACAGATCTAAAGATTTTGAAGGATGGAAAATTAGCTCAATTCATTTTCTATGAGAAAAAAAGTGGCAAAAAAGGCTAAATGTTTCAAAAAGCTAAAGTTGCACCAACACCAAAAGTCATAGCAGGGTTGCCCTGAAAGAGTTGAACGTTTTGATATGACTTGTTGAAATAACTTGAAAACTTTGGGACGAGAGTTGCGCCAAAACATGTACGAAAGAAAAGAGGATCACAATACAGTGCAGTAGTGTGTATGCTCCATAAACATTCACGCAATTACAGAAACTATCATCATCAGAAAAAAACTAAGAAAACTAAACCCGCGGCTACCTGGAACAGGTAAGATATTAATCAATAATAACTTTTCCACAGAACACTGCGTCAAAAGAATCCCTTAAGTTAAAGTAACATCTGTCTGTCTGTCAGGCTCACATAAAACACATTTGGCCAATCAGTGATCCACTCTATATGGTGTCCACATTAATTGTATTTTTTCTTCCACATTTCTTGTACTGCACAGAATAAGTGTTACTGCAGCCCTTCAACAACACTAATAAGTAGTCAAAGAATCTAGTCGGCCTTATGAATCACATCTGAGGGTGGTGTCGTAGTTACAGAGAGCCGCAGTGTCTTTGATTTATTCCCTGCGATGGGGAGTCATCCACCCACTTGTTTTGTTATGGGACTGAGGCGCTGCAGAGTTCCTGTTGTCAGAGTAAAATAAGATACATCTCACATGTAATAGAAACAGAATAAAATCATCAAAGTTTAACTCGTTCAGAATAACTCAAGGCAGATTTATACCTGGGGAACCTTTGGTTTTTTATTTTTTATAGCAGAAATAATGTATTGCGATGTTTCTGTATCAGGATGAAAAACCTATTTAGTTTTTGCCATGAATACAAAAGCAGACGGTGGTGTTTTGTGTACACAACGTGGAGCATTTAGCCAATGTCAACATGAAATATTGTTATTAGGCCAAACTAGTGGGAGTTAGCAGGACAATGGTGATTCCAGAGGGCTCATGGAGGTTAATGACCAATTATATGAATGCCTCGCCAAGCATTTTAAGGTTTTATACAGGCATGAAAGCCATTTTATGGTCCGGGATTTCACATAATTTTTTAGGAGGCGATTATCTATTCACAAAGACTCTGCTGGTCTGATGGTAAATGTCCATGGAGATGCAAACACTGAGTTGCCAAAAATGGCTTAAATGAGTTCATTTTACAGATACTCAGTTAAAGTAGGGGTGTCCAAACCTTTTCATGTGCAGGCCAAACTTGTCTAAATGAAAGTACAGTAGTTCCTTACTTATTGGTGCAACGTTCCAGACATTCCCGCGATAAGATTCAAGATTCAAGATTCAAGAGCATTTATTAACATTGCACCAATTTTCATCGATACAGCGTGATTATGTATTCACAGTCATCCAGGAGAGGGTTTTGAGTGTGTAAAGCTGCTGCCTTATCAAAACACATGACATGTTCTTCAGCGCGGCCTCTCTCATCCGTCTCAGGATGAAGGTCAAAGGTGGGAAAACAGGGAAAGAAACCATGGGGGTTACAGCGTTGATATTAAAAAAAATGAATCACATTTTGTCTGCAAGACACCGCATGACCCAGTAAAAACCATATCATAAGCACATTTATGACAGTTACATGTTGCAGGTTGAAACTGAGGCAGGGAGGATCTGTCCATGAAACATTCCGGATGCCTCCGATAACGCTCATAGAAAAGTTCTCCGGGGGGGGGGAGCAGACAAGACAAGAACAGCTTTTTTCCACAGTAGCCACGTCTCAGGAGAAATTAGATATCCAGCCTTTTCCAAGGCTGTTTCCAAGGGAGCCAGATAAGAATTACAAATATTTTTACATCAGGCACACTTTGTAATTTCAGCAGCCTTCAGTCTGTAAGGGCGATTCTGTTCATATGATCCAATTCGGGACTTTTTTCCCACTGATCCAACTCTGACCTCAGATGTTGACCACAGCGACCCGAGTCCTAAGTCCAAGGGTGATCAGCTCACCCTCTGGATAAGCTCTCAAACAGCTGAATTCTGATGTTGACCACAGCAAACAGAGTCCTAAAACCAAGGTTGATCTGTTCACCCCCGAATAAGCTCGCACACAGCTGATTTCTCGAGGTCACAGCGCAGACCAGACGTCGGGTGCTCCAGGCATTAAGTCCTGCTGAAGTCTCCCTCTTTTGCGATAGACCAGTGCTCCACAAATGCCAAAAAGGAAAGCGCTGCCATCATAAATCCAAGATTCCAAGATTCTTCACCTCCACAGAGCACACCCAGACATCCACGGAATCCATGGCGGAATCCATGGCGTATCCTCCGTCACTCTGTGAGGTTGAAAAGGCTCCCCTTGTGCCTTCTTCTGTGGAAATCTTCTTTGTAGAATCGAATGCCCAAACCTCCAATCCATCTTAATTTGCGTTCGAGGCGCTTTGCTGTGGAGCTGCCAGCAGCAGGGGGGGGGAAGGACAGGAGAGGGAAGGGTTGCGACTGCCTCCGTTGAGAGCAAGGTTGAAAGATAAGTGGAAATTCACGAAGTATGGACGTTATATTTATTTTAGTATTTATATATATTTTAAGGCTTTATAAACTCTTCGCACACTCTTGCAGTGTTCTTAATAATGTTCTAAACTCTCAAATATGTAATTTTAACAACATACATATATATAATTTGCCTTGATTTAAACGTACTGTTTAATTTTTTTGGCATAAAAGCTGGGTTGGGCCTTAAAATAGCAGAGCTTCCATCTTGTTGGATTTGTAAACATGATGGGGCCACAGACAGTGCACACAGATTGCTCACTCTCTTTGCTGATGTCAGCGCCAGTAAGAGTGCTGTTTTGAGTGACAGGAACTTCAGTGACACGTTGTTCAGAGGTTCGAAGTGAGCTTTGAGCAGGGCACGTAAAACCAGGGACAATATGTACTGTACAGTCCTGCAATTTCTTTTTTATGGGTATTCACCAGTGAAAATGTTACGGAAGCGTAGTGCTGCAAACTGGTGAAAATATTTTTTGGGGCTGATGTAGTAATAACGTGATACATATCACGTTATTACGTGATACTATCACGTTATTACGTGATAATATCAGGTTATTACGTGATACGTATCACGTTATTACTACATATTATCACGTAATAACGTGATACGTATCACGTAATAACGTGATATTATCACATAATAACGTGATAAGTATCACGTTATACGTATCACGTTATTACGTGATACGTATCACGTTATTACGTGATAAGTATAGATGTCCATCCACATGGTATCAGCACCATTACCCATAATGCAAGTTCTTACTCAAAGAATTGGGTTAATGGTTTCTAAAGAGAAACACAAACTGCAGTCAGTGTTCGTTGATCACATTAATGGGCATTTTGGGGATTTTAAAGGGAGCAAGCTAACAGAGCTACAACCTGATGGCGTTTCATAGAAAATGCAGATGTTTGATAAGGAAAAAAATATGGGGGGGAAAACCTGCTCGTGTGTTAGTTTTCATGAAACTGCGAAAAACCACATTAGCTTATTTTGAGTGAAGTTTGGATCTCTGTCTTTAATGCATATCTTAGAGATATTAGTAGAGAAATGTAGAATATACCCAATAATTAAAGGAACTGAATGAAGAAATGTAAGTTTGGTGATAAACATGGGAGTTAGAGTCAGTTTATCAGAAATGTATTCAGGAGTAAATTAACCAAGACAAATCAAGTACATGGGAATGCTAGTTTTCTGAATGAAAAGGTTGACACTTTCAAAACTTTGTAGTATCAAACTCTTGGTCAAGAAAGTGGAGAACTTTAAACTGTTTAAGTGTGCATCTTAATCATCTTGTTTTGGAGGTCAGACCTGCAGTTCTAGGCTCTACAGTACATCCCTTAATTTGCATTTTATCTGGAACTACCTACTGGATGAAAGCAGCACAGAAGCCAGCCTCTCTCCCATTGTGACCCAGGCTCTGACAGGGGACATAAAACTGAATACTGTAAATCCCCCCAGGCAGATGTAACGTGATGTAAGCCTGTGCACAGCACACCTGTGCACATGCACACCTGTGCACAGCACACCTGTGCATGCTGTGCACAGCACACCTGTGCACAGCACACCTGTGCACAGCACACCTGTGCACAGCACAAGCACACCTGTGCGGACACGGGCATTTCTACCTTTCTACCTTTCTTTGAACCTTTCTACCTTTCTTGAACGCAGAGTGCGACAGGCGTGAGCCTGTGTACAGCACCTGTGTGAACAGACGCGGGCATTTTTACCTTTCTACCTTTCTGTGATTAAGTTTTAGAGCAACTGTCTTTTCTGACTGCGTTGTGGATCTGCAAACATTATAAGTTGCCGGTCAAAGCAGATGACCGCTTGTCCTGAGCCTGGTTCTGCTAGAGGTTTCTTCCTTCTAAAAGGGAGTTTTTCCTTTCCACTGATGCCATTGTGCTTGCTCAGGATGGGAGATCGTGGCGAAGCCAAGATTTGACTTGTTTGCTGGATTCATTAGATAGAAAACTTTACTAGTCTAACCGGAATTTTAATAGTAGGAGCTGCTAGCTCCCGCTAGCTTCAACACGAATTTAGCTTCGAGAACCACGTAGCTGCACTTATTGTTCGCTTACCTGCTGCCTCTCTCAACTTCCTGTGTCCTCTGGACTGTTCTGGACTCTCTCCTGTACTCCTTCAAGGTAATGCTCGTTCGAGTTACATCTCTCTGCTTCTTGTATATCTTTCTCGGAGCCGTGGGCCTGCTGCTAGTGGCTAGCTCTGTGCTAGCCTCCACCGGCTCGTGGATGTTGACGTACTCGGCTTCGCAGTTGTTTGAACTTAACAACTGCTCCATTCCTCTTTCTATTTCCACCATCAAACAACTGGGACTTCTGCGTAGACCTCGTTACATCCATAGAAGCTCTCGAAAGAAAACCGTTTATTCTCAAGCGAACTCGGATTCGATTAGTGCTGTCTGGGCTGAAAGATGTGTCGCACGCGTCGCACCTCGACGTCGTCATCAGAACGCTGTGTCTGTAGGCCCTTGTAGTCCTTGTAGTCCACTGCGCACGAAGTGGCGAGGAAAACGTGGAGTGGACTTCAGTCTGCTTAAACCGGTTCAAAAAGCTCCTATTCCAACTGGTATTAAATTAGAACTTTTCAATGTGCAGTCACTATCCAACAAGTCATGTTTAATTCATGATCACATTCTGGAGAAGGACTTGGACCTCATGTGTCTTACAGAGACTTGGCATCAACCAGATGTGTTCAGTTCTCTGAATGAGGCGTGTCCCTCTGGATACAGTTATCTGCAGAGAGCCCGCAGCACTGGCCGCGGTGGTGGTCTGGCTGTAATTTATCGCAGTAATTTAAAATTGTCTCATCTGTCTTCTCAGGACTTTTCCTCTTTTGAATGTCTGGCTTTCAGCTTCAAAGCCCCACTCCTGATGAATGTTATATTAATTTATAGACCTCCCAAACCGCATGTTTCATTTAACTCAGAGATGCATGACCTCCTCACTTTTTTCTGCACCTCCCCTGTGAAGACTATTTTTCTTGGCGACTTAAATATCCACGTGGACAATTCTTCTTCACCTCTGGCAACAGATTTTAAGTCTCTTCTGGACTCTCTTAATCTCACTCAACATGTTGACGCCCCTACGCACAGCAGGGGGCATACTCTGGATTTGGTGATTACAGACACTGTACTCATCAATAACTTATCTGTATATGACCTGGGTGTCTCAGACCACAGGGTCATCTCCCTGGAAGTGCCTTCATCTTCGCCTGCTTCAAACCCAAAACGACCCATCCAGTTCCGTGACCTTAAAAACATTTCCCTTGATGTTCTGTCTGCTGATCTTCACACCCTGACCGCTGTCAATCATCCTTCTGCAGATGACTCTGTGGATTACTACAACCAATCTCTTCGGGAGCTCCTGGACCTACACGCCCCCTTGAAGACAAGACTGGTGTCTTTCTCGCGTTCAGCCCCTTGGTACACTGATGAGCTGCGCAAG